>JAULJZ010105615.1:0-11735 GCA_032270985.1 Heliamphora pulchella | reverse complement strand
TAATGGGTGATGAGCTATAGATGACATGGGAATCACCAAATAAATATAATTAGTACCATCGCAAAAATAATGACCATGCGTAGCACAGAAACCTCAACTAGTGTATATATATAATCGGAGAAAAAGATTGAATTTGAAATAAAAAGAATGAAAAAATGTCGAATTTAAAATTAAGAGTGTGAAAAAATTTAAATTACAAATAAAGAGTTATGAGCGCTAGTTAATGATGAGAAAGAAAAAAGTGCTACTTAGTATAAATGTTAACATCAAAAGTGTTGTGTTTTATAATATATACTAGGCTTTTAGCCTTTTTGCTTTTTACATAATTTTTTTTAAATATTTTTTAATAGTATCATAACTTTTATTATACAAATTTATTTTTTAAATGCAGTCGTCAAAATCTATCAAACAAGATTCATATTGAATATACAATTATCTAAAATAAATTGTAAAAAATTATAGCAATTTTAGAAAAATTATTTTTTTATCTTTTGACTTAAAGTTAAAATAAACTTTTAACCTTTTAAACTTAAAACGATGTTAAATAAAAAGTTGACCTAAACCCAAATTACCCTTAAGTTTTGTTACAGACTTTACACAAATCACAAAGTACATTATTATTATTATTATTATTATTATTATTATTATTAACAAACTTCTTGAAACTGCCGAAAGGAGGCCTAGCTAATTACTCTGTTTCTATCGGACACGAGGAGCTATAAACCTGTGGGCTATAAACATGCTCCTCGTGTCCGGTAGAAACAGAGTAATTATTGAGTTATTTTTTAGTACTACTAGCGGTGGAAGTACACGTAATGCGTGTGTAATTCAATTTATGTAAATAAAAATAAAAAATTATCGTAATAAATATAATAAAATTTACCATACTATCCATTTATTAAAAAAATAAAAGAGGGAAAAGAGTAGTTACATAACTACTTTTTTAAAATTTAAAATTTAAAATTTAAAAAAAATAATAAGGGTAATTTCGAAATAAAAAAGTCCGGTTGGCTTCAAAGGTATTTCCTTTATAATAGTATAGATATTTTATATTAAAACGAAACGAACATAAAATTCGACAATTCATGGTGACGAATAATTGAATGTCGCATGGTGGGACAAAGTAATTATTAATATTGCTTGGTAGAAACAAAGTAATTATTGAGATGACCCGTGTCTAAAGCCACGCACAACAAATTTTTTTTGGAATATATCACTTGTATTTTGACACTTTTAAAACACGGTTTACACATTTAAATAATTAATTATTTATCAAGTTTTATTTTTTAAACATAACTCATTCCAAAAAATACTAACATCATACTAAAACACTATTAACACGAATATACGAAAAAATTAATTCATGCCAAAATACTATTACAATCATACTGAAAAAAAATATTAAGAAAAATAATGTACTTAAAAGTTAATTCAATAACAATTTAAATATCACTATCAACATATTAACACCAAAAAATATTTAGGTGCTAAATAGGTACCAAGCATATAAAAAGAATTTCTCCCACATCAGCATTTAACCGGTTAAAGATAAGGTCGTAATTTTTTCCCACTCCTTTTATTTCTCTCTCTTTCCACGGGTCTTTTCTTATTTCAAGAAATCATCTTCTTCTTTCTCCATAGAATTAACCCACTTTTTCTCTCTCTTCATTTTCATGTGTTGTGTGTGTAATCTTTTTATTTTTCCTCTTATTTCAGAAATTCACTTTTAATTTTTTAATTTTTGTGTGTGGACTCTTTTTACTTTCTCTCTTTTATCCTATTTTTTTCCTTGAAAATGCTTTTCAAGAATTTAAAAATATTTTTGGGTATTTAAAGAATTCCAAAAAAATTGAAAACAATTTAAAAAATATTTTTTTGAATCTTTTTTCAAAAAATAAGTATAGAAAACCAAAAATATCAACAACACAAAAGATACTTGTTTAAGTGAAATAAAGAGTTTTAAAATTTTTAGCATTTTTTGACTTTGATATTAATTTTTTTCTTATTTTTTACATTTATGTAATTAAAAAGTAGCTTTTTCCAAAATATAAACAAAAATTAAAAAAAAAAACTTTACAACAGTCTCAAAAAAAATAAACCAAAGATGAGCTAATTTGTTGAGTGGAGATGAAATAGAAATAGAAAAGAAAAATCTCAATCCTTGAGTTGTAAATCTCAAAAAATGCTCATTTATTAGAGAGAGAAAATGTTCATTTATTAGAGAGAGAAATGAGAGGAGTGAGAACTTGAGTTATAAATCTAAATCTTTGATTGGAAATTAAGAGTGCATCTCAACCCTTTAAAGATAGTTTGTCTTTAGGACATTTTAAAAATTTGAGCTATTTTATTATACAGATAGTTTGTCTCTATGATATTTTAAAAACTTGAGCTATTTTATTATATAGATATTAGTTATCATATTTCCACATATGACGAATCTCGACTTCATATACATATTTACATTTATATAAATTTCTTATAATTTTTAAGGAACAAGTTAGAAGATTTATTACTTAATTACTAATATATAGGTTGTAAATATATTTTTTTAATAAGTATGCAATGTAAAAATGTTATGGTTAGAAACATTTAATTATGTTGTTGTTATTATCATTATTAGTTAGCCTTTTACTTGATATGTTAAATATGCTTTTCTTAGCAAAAATTGCAATAAGTTTTTTATTTTTTAGAAACAAGTTTTAAGAAAAAAATTTCAAAATTTTACAATTTTTCAACTAACTAAACCACCTAAACCGGGGGTTAAAATTACCAAAAAAATATCACTCAAATTACTGGTTTTGATGATGAGTGAGTTGGTGATGTATTAAAAATATTATCACTTGCCAAAACTGAGTTAGTTGAAAATTCTTTCTATACTATAAACGAACCCAAGAAGGGCAGATGAGGGTGGATGTCTCTCCTAAATTTTGAAAAAACTTACTATTATAATAGTATTAGTTCAAAAAATTTCAAGATTATATAAATTCGTTCCTCTAAGATTTTTTTTAAAAAAAAACTTAATATAAACCCTCCTACAACTTATAAAAATAATTTGCATCTCCTAAATTAAAATCATATATCCTTTCTTGTACCCACCCAAACTCAACGCACACACATCCCTAATTCTATTTCTTAGATGCTCCAAGTTGATGGAGGATCTTCCACACCTATTTATATCCTATCAAAAATTCGTCTCTTACCTTTGGTTTGCCTCATATACCCAGGTGACCTTCTAATTTTATCAAATTAATGAATTTTTTTTCAGATTGTAAAAAGCGAAAAGAACTTAATTATTTGTGTCACACCCCAAACTCCAGGGTTACGTGAAAAGTCCTCCAAACACCAGTTTTATGAAAATAAGATGTTTCCACAATCAATATAGCTTTTGAAATGAAAAGAAAAAGGAAACCCAAGATTTATTTCTCATAAAGTTCCAACATGTATACAATATATCGCTTTATGGCGTACAAAATATACCTTCAGGAACAAGCTCACAAAAGAAAAACTAAATACAGTCTTCAATCATCCGTCACAACTAGATCTACTCATGATCATCATCCACATCATCACCTGAAAAAGTTTTAACAAGTCCCACACCGTGAGTCGAAGCTCAGTAGAAAGTAGACTATGATGCGGTATAGTAGGAGATGCAATTATATAAATAAAACATGACTCAAACACAGGAGCCTTCAATAATGCCAATAACGTTTCGCGGATAGAGAAACGTAATAACAAAAACGTTGTTTTCTATTCGGATCGAACAACCGAGGAAAAGAGATGAATCTTATGTACCGACTCTATCACAAACGGACAGAGATAATAACTATAGACTCATGTCCATTACCTATCCCTGAATCATTTAAGACCTGTTAGGTAATGACAAATTCTATACGGAATTACCACAACGTAATTGCTGGCTTTATGGACCTGAAACCTGAGGAACAAAAGCACCTAAACCTTCTTTATGGAAATTACCCCGAAGGACGAAGGTACCTACTCTATGCACATTTTCGGACTTCCACCGAGGGTAACTTGTGCCAAATACCCACTATCCCGGTACATCTATAAAATCATTAAAAAATTAATCCGTAGCTCGACTACGAAAATATTTTCACAATTATACATTAAACATGTATAAAGATCCATCCATTAAACATAGAGATTCAAACAACCTTAAAAAAAACATGTTTCCATCTTTTTCATCAAAACGTTTAAAAGTTGAGACTAAACCCCGAAAGTTAGCTCCAAACCTCCAAAACACATTTTTTTCAAGGTTTTCATAAATCCTCCAGTTTCAAAATCACCCTTTTGAAAACCATGACCATCTATACATTCAATATCATGTAATAAACTAAGGAAAAGCGTAAAACATGTTTTTTCATCCAAACAACGAGGTTTAAACATAAAACATGATATTTAAAATATTTTTAATCGGTGAAAAAGCATATAATTGCACGTAGCACCTTTTAAAAATAATATAGTCTAGGATCCTATCTCGGTGAATCAAAAATTCGACGCTTCAATCCACGTGCAAAATCAAACTTCGTTGAAACGAAATTCTATCCGGATGAAAGTGGAGCCCACGGCATGGATAGTAAGGATCCACTAACATATCGTGAAAAACTAAGCCTCGGCCCCTCAAAATTCTAGAGAGAAGGTAGAGAGAAAAGAAACTTAGCTAGGAAGAAAGATAATGAAAATATCTAACCCAAGCTTGATATTTATAGTCTCAGCCCCGTACAGGAATTCGGTCGACTGAATTGGCTAATCTAGTCGACTGGAATACTAAGTTCTCAACCTCAGTCGACTGAACCCAACCAGTAGACACTCAGTCGACTAGAAACCCCCCATTCAGTTGACTGAATTGCGATCGTCCAGCCAACAAACGAAAAAAATGTGTAACGGTCCTTCTAGGCCCCGAACAAGCGTAAAACACGTAGGTAAAACACATACCACATACGGTTCTACAATAAAGAAATATGAATCATACAGAAGGGATATACACGTATCGAAAGAAACTCTTTTGAACATATATCTTACAAAAATAGAACGGAACCGTGCCTCACACTTTGCCTTCTTCTTGTTTATTTTCTACTGTACCAAAAAAAAAATAGTGTCTAATGGAAATTATTGAATGCCTCAAATTTGTCACTTAGGCTCCATTTGTTTTGATATCAAATATTTTTGAGTAAAATATTTTATTTAATTTTCACTGTTTAGCTGATACTACCTATATAAAATATATTTTTTAGTATAATATTTTACCTCATTAGACCAAATTTGACTTACAAAATATTAACTCGTAAATTAATTTTAAAATGCACATTCAGAACCTTCACCCAATTATTGTCACATTTGGTCATTCTTATAGCAAATAAGAATGAGGAAATGAGAGACAGATTATTCCCACATGAATTCTTCACCCGAATCCTTTCTTGCATTTGGTTACTCACATCTCTTATTATTATTTTTCAAATTTTAACCAAATATCAGAAAATACAAGTAAAAACATAATTTTTACAAAATTATTTTATATGTAAAATATTTTTCATGGTAAAATATTTTACGCCGAAATAAATAGAACCTTAGTGTCATAAGTTTTTCAAAAATTCATCTCCAAATACGCACAAGTTCATCTCTAAATACAAGAGTACCAGAAACACACGCATCCTGGACAATGAAAACATAACATACGTAAATTTTAATTTTTACCTCTTCTATATATGTATTTATTCTATGAATTTGTAATGTTTTTTTTTAAAACTGAATGCTTATATTTTTTGCATAGTTTTTCAAACAAAAACATATAAAGAGTAGTGTAAAGATGTGACGAGAAACTTTTTTGACATTTATATATATTTTAGAATTGTTGTAATCTATTAACTACTCCTATTATGTGATACATTTTTAGATCTTTAAATATTGTCGCAAAACAATTCGAATAAGCATTGAAAATTAGATCAATTATCAAAATATTAGCATTTCTTTTAACATGTAAGTTTTTTTTATATATTCACACTTTAAATTGCAATTGTATCAACTTTTTAAAATACGTTTAGATAGTGAATACTCATAGTAACTTTTTATTTATTTATTAATTAGATTATATTATTATGTATTTTGTTCAACATTTTTATATAATTCTTTTGATGTTATAGTTGATTCTTGAATATTTGGGGTGTTTGAAAATGCTACAGCCAATAAATTTTAGTTTTTTGTTACTAATTTTAATTATAAGCTATAAATTTTTTCAAACACTCACAACTTCTGTTACAATTTATAACTATTTTTTCTTTAATTTTAGTTACAAGTTACTATTTTTACCAAGTATTCACAACTTTTGCTACAACCTATAATCTATAAACTACTAGCAGTTGTTTTGCTAAACACCACTAATTATGCTACATATATTACCGTGTATTATTTTTTAAATTTTATTTACAAAAATTAAAGTAATTTACATTGAAATCATTTGCCAATTAAAATTTAAAAACTTAAATATTATTATATTGTTACACGTGCACTGCACGTGCCCAACCACTATTGTTAGATATTTTAACAAGAAAACATAAAAAAGAAACCATCCTATATAAATAATTCTCAATAATTTAACCTTTTTTAAAAAATAATTAATTCTCTTAAAAATTAAATTTTTTAAGGAAAAAATGCATGCGAAACAAAATGGCATGTAATCCAACAATTTCTATCATAAATTATAATTATTTTTTATTTTACTTATAATTTAATTTATTTATTAAATAATCTAATTTTCACCACAAGATACAATGTTCTCTGTCTTAAAGTCGACTTTTTATCTTTTTTTAAAAAAACTTAAAAGCTAAGAAGTCTCTTGTTTAAATCAAATGGGGTGCTTAGAAATACTGTTATTAGTAACTTTTAGTTTTTTTCTATTAATTTTAGTTATAAGTTACAAGTTTTTCAAAATATTCATAACTTCTGCTACAACTTATAATTACTTTTTTCTTCTATTCCAATTATAAGTTACAATTTTACCAAACACTTACAGTTTCTACTAAAAGTTATAATCTATAAACTACTAGCAGTTGTTTTACCAAACACTACCAAAAGATTTTAGCCTTTTACATAATTTTTTTTATATATTTTAAAAATATCATAACTTTTATTATACATATCTATTTTTTTATAAAAAATTATATATTTAAAATTTACTAGTCAAAATCTATAAAATAAGATTTATATTGAAAATAAAATATTTAAAAATAAATTTTAAAAAATTATAACAACTTTAAACAAAAATTTTTGTTTTTTAATTTAAAATAATTTTTAATTTTAAATTTAAAAGTCATTCATAATTCATCCAAATTAACTTTTTATTTTTTAAATTTAAAGTGACTTTTAAGTGAAAAAAGCCCGATTTAAAGCGGGTTGACAAAAGAGCTCACGTTATAAGCTTTTAATTTCACGAAACATCCACCAAGTCAATTAAAAAACCACACTGAAGAACAAGGCCAGAATCGAAAATCAAAAGAAAGAAGATGAAGTTGACATGGAAAAACCAGACCAAGAACAAGAACAAGAACATCAAACGCCCTCTTTCCTCTATTTCTCACTACCCTAACCTCCCTTTCGACAAAAACGATGATCCCAGTAACAGCAACATCAGCGAATACCGACCCAAAGCTGACGGCGCGACCGAACTTAAGGCGGAACAGCACGAAATCGACGGCCCGCACAAAACCCTAGGCTCCGACGATGACGAGGCGACCAAACTCGCCGATGAATTTGAGGCGCAAGGAAACAAACTCGCCGAGGTAATGTGTTCGTTTCATTTTTTTGGGATAAAATCAATTTCGGGTATGTGCATATGCAAATTGAAAATCCTGAAGTGGGTTTGTGGAAATTGGACTTATTGATTGGTCCTTATTATTCAACTGTTTGCAGTTTGGGGTTACAAAGATGAACTCTGTTCTTATTTTGTTCTGGCTTTATGTTAGACTAGGGGTGGACACACGTATGTGTGTAAGTGTATTAGGTAATGGAGAAAAAAATTAATGGATAAAACCAAATGCAATTGTTTTAGTATTAAAAAATTAACTAAGGGCATTTTTGGTATACAAGGATAATACTGTTCAATTTGAACAAAACACAAAAAAAACTGTTTTCTTACCTAATTAACCAATTTCAGAAAAAAACTAGTTTAAAAGCTAATTTACCTAATAACCTACTTTGAAGACAATTTAGTTTTTTGGAAAGGCTAATCAGGCAGGGTTATACTTATATATGTATCCCGTTTGTGGAAAGGCAAAAATGTTAAAATGCTTAAATCAAAACACTGTTTCCATTTGTTTACACCATAATTTACAAATTTCCTGTTGAAGATATTATTTTAGCCTATCATATTTTATTGATAATATATTTATAAATTTAAAATGCCCATATAACAGTATTATTAAAGATGACAAGGGACAGCCAAGAAGAAAAGCAGCGGTTAATGAAAGTTATAACCACATGAGAAGACACTTGGCATTGTAAGAGAAACATGTGTAGTGGGAAGTTATGAGTAATTGCAGGAAGTTATTTATGAAGTTCATTATAAATATATAGACTTGTAACTATTAGAAGACATCTCCACACAACTTGGCAAATCGCCTCGATTTTTCTTTTATCTTTTATTTAATTTTCTTGTAATTTTCTTTTCAAGTTCATAGGAGTAGATTGTAGTCTTTGTAATCGGTTCTCCATCGAAGTTAATAAAATCTCGATTTTATTGCTTTGATTCTATCTTCTGTAGCTTTTTTCTGGCGAAATCCTAAAACAAGGCATAGAACCCGCACGCAATCGCTTGATCATTCTGAAGAATTTTCTCATTTCGAAGGAGATCATTGTTATTTTGGTAAACACCATTCTAAAAGATAATAATACCCCTGCTTGCTAACTATATATAAGTATATACAAGGATAATACTGTCCAATTTGAACAAAAAACAAAAAAAAACTATTTTCTTACCTAATTAACCAATTTTAAAAAAAAGCTAGTTTGAAAGCTAATTTACCTAACAACTACAAAAAAATGCTAAGTTTTAAGTTAGTTGCCAATATGGTTCTATATGAGTCATCTTTTGCCTCCCGCGCACCTAATAAAGGTGGGCCACCATATTCTCACTTGGAGTATTCTATGCTACATCATTGGAGAGGAGCACCACATACACAATGCCACGTGGTGCTCTTGGACTACCTGAATAATTACTCAGCTAGAAGTATTGCGCACACAAGGTGTGTGCATTTTATTACAACATTTTATTAAATTCTAAGAATTGTTATAATCTCTCTCTCTCTCTCTCTCTCTCTCTCTCTCTCTCTCACACACACACACACACACAATGTGATGTTTTGTTTTGTAGAAAAGAAACTAATTCCTATAAATTACCCAATCTTCTCTTTCTCCATCTGATTTGATCTCGGTCGAATTCCGGGAGAAAGAAAATTCAACATATTCTTTCTCTTTTTGAATAAGTAGGGAAAATAGGACCCTTGCCAAAATGCCTCTTAGAAAAAACATGTGGGACTTATATATTATTTATCCCTCTTGTTCCCCTAATCCAATCTCGTACATCAAACATGCAGTTTATTTTTAAATTTGGTATGTGTTGTTATATATTGATTAGTGATAACTCATTCCCTACTAGTCACGTAATTCTAGATCCGACCTTGCAAAGAAGGTTACCTTTGAACGAACCAGCAGTCTCATTCTTCATTGTGCATCTGCATATCTCCAGAAACTTTAAGAGGCTTTAACATGCCTGCTCTTTTCCATCTCCTCTCGCCACGCCAATGACGCCATCCTTAACTTATTCCCTATGAAATTGTGATGTTTAAGATATCAAAAGAATTCTGTAATGGAATCCACCCACATGTAGGGACTTCCAGTCGAGAATTCTTCAATACAGCCAGCCTTGTGATTGGCTAAAACAATGGATGTCTCCTTATGCATGTGTAAAGATGACTCTCCTACTCGGTGCTTCATACCCTTTACAAAATTTGTTCTTTTAGATCATTATTTTGTATCCAAATCCAAAAATATGTACACACATTAACTTTAAGAAGCAACGCTTTGACTAACCCACAGTTCCAAATGAAAAAATTCCTTCACAAATTCTATTGCATATCTCACAAAGGGGATTGCAGTGACCATGCTTGGGGGACTGTTTACCAAAAACACAGGTCTCCGCAAAATTGTAAAGACCATATACAAGGGCTGATGCCTACTCAGTGTTAAAAGGTCAATGAAGTTGGTGACTTGATGACACGGGAGCCGGTGACCGAAGCCCCAGTGAACGGTGGTGGTCGTAACTATAACGGTCCCTTTAAGTGTTTTTGCTAGACCAATATATTTCCCCGGAGAACTGGTAAATACTTATGCTACGAACAAAGCTGGTGATAAAAAATGTTCAAGCAAATGAATCCTAGTTCTGCATCATGTTTTATCCAACCTTACGACTCTTCAACCTGCAAAGTGATATTTCCCTTCTAGTATACCCTCTTTGATAGTATCAGGGCCAGGAACTATCTAGGCCTCCAAAATCCAATGTGCCAAAAAGATGTAATTTAAATGAGGTAACAATGGCTATAATTAGTTCTAGCCATTGCTTGTAATGTCTGATGCTCCTTGCAAATGCTCAAGAATTAGAACTGGCAATACCTTAGTTTTTTTTTATTTTTAATGGGAGACAGTTCCTTAGAATTGTATATATCACCAAGTTGTATTTTAATCTTTCACGAGGTTCCTCCCTCAATAAAATGAAATAAAATAGAAAGAAAGAAAAACAAATCAAGAAAGGAAAATAAAAACAGTCAAAAGGATTTTACTGTTAATCCTAGAGAGAGCCTACTTCTTCCAACTTTAAAAATTTATTAACTAAGGTGTGCAAGAGGAAAAAGGAAGCAAAAGAAGTGGATAATGATGTGCTTCCTAGGTCACAGAAGTAGTTAATAACAAGATTGGGAAATGTCAGTATAATATAAAAAATGAAGAATGAAAAAATAGTTATTTTCTGTGTACATATAAAAATATGTATTTATTTGCTCGTGTATTCCTGTTGTGTTGTGTACTTTTTTTAAAAACAATTGCCTTGTCATCATGTGTGTATCGTATGGTGGATCCATCATTCTTTGCACCCTTGACTAGCGGTGCTCCTATTACCAACCTCTATTGCATGTGCTGATGTGCTAGATTCTTTTCTTTCTGGAGGCAGTTGGATTTCTTAGCTTTCTAATATTTTCAGGTTTTATGCATCAGAATTCAAAGGAAGACGTTCCTTTATTTTGAGGAACTTTTTTATTTCTTTTCTCTATTGTGACATTTGCACAATGTAGTTCTGTATAGGTATCAGGTGTTTCCCACTCCATTTTTTGCTGGTTCATTTTAATAGTTCATTTTACTTTCATTTTTGAAGGATGGGAGGTTCCACGAAGCACTTGGGAAGTGGGAAGCTGCTCTTACGTTGATGCCTGAAAGAGCCGTTTTACATGAACAGAAGGCTCAAGTTTTACTTGAAATTGGAGAAACGTGGAATGCTTTGAAGGAAGCAAATCGTGAGTCCATGTTCTTAAGTTTCTATAAAAATATGCGCTTCTCTATCACGATGAATAACGTAGTTATTGGTGGGGCATTATTACATGGTTTTAGCTTATCATTTAGAAGTTCATAATTTGAAATGATTTTGCAGCTTGACCCAAAGAAAATCTTCTTTGGTC
>JAULJZ010105605.1:0-11735 GCA_032270985.1 Heliamphora pulchella | reverse complement strand
CCTTCTTATCGCTTTGCACCCACTAAGTTACGAGAGCTCAAGGTACAACTTCAGGAGTTGCTTAATAAGAGGTTTGTACGTCCGAGTACGTCACCGTGGGAAGCTCTAGCTTTATTTGCTAAAAAGAATGATGGGTCCTTGAGGTTTTGTATTGACTACCAGAAGTTGAATCGAGTAACGGTGAAAAATAAGTATCCTATGCTGAGGATTGATGGCTTGGTTGATCAGCTGAAGGGTTCGAGTTACTTTCCGAAGATTGATTTGACGTTAGGGTAACATCAATTAAGGATTATGGACGAGGACATAGTGAAGACCACCTTTCAAACTCGTTATAGTCACTATGAGTTCTTGGTTTCAGTTTAACGAATGCTCCTACGACATTCATGGGTTTAATAAATCGTATCTTTCATCTGTATTTGGTCAGTTTTGTGGTTGTGTTCGTGGATGACATTCTTATCTATTCACCTACGAGGAAAGTACATAAAGAACACTTGCGTATTGTTCTACAGCTTTTGAGAGAACATCGTCTGTATACGAAGTTTGAGGAGTGTGAGTTTTGGATGCCTAAGGTAAAATTTCTTGGACATGTGGTATCGAGGGATAGAGTATCAGTAGATTCTTCGAATACTGATGTAGTGATAGATTGAGAATGACCGAAGAATGTATTTGAGATCCGGAGCTTTTTGGGCTTGGAAGGCTACTACTGGTGAATCGTGAAAGATTTTTCTAGACTTATCGCGCTGATGACACATCTTACGCGAAAAGGAATCAAGTTCGTTTGGAGCGAGCCCTGTGAGTTGGCATTCAAAGAGTTGAAGAAGAGGTTGACCAGTGCACCAGTGTTCGTTATTCCAAAACGAGGTTTGGGTTACACAATGTATTATGATGCGTCACATGATGGTTTGTGTTGTGTTCTGATGCAGGAAGATAAGATTATGTCTTACGAATCTCGACAGTTGAATACTCAAGAGAAGAATTATCCGACACATGATTTGGAGTTAACAGTCGTGGTCTTTGCCTCGAAGGCATGGTGACACTATCTTTATGGTGAGCATTTTAAAGTTTTCTCCTATCACAAGAGTTTAAAATACTTGTTTTCACAGAAGAACCTGAATTTATGCCAACGACGGTGGATGGAGTTTATAGAAGATTATGACTTTGAACTGCAGTCCCATCCGAGGAAGGCCAATGTTGTAGCCGACGCTCTTAGTAGGAGATCTCTTGGTTTGTTAGCTTCCATTACCATACGAGAATGGGACATGCTTTGGGAGGTTAGTGAGTTTGATTTATGTCTCGGGAAGAAAGGGAAGGGTGCGACATTGTTTTCCGTGGTTTCACGACCTATGTTTGTTGCTCGTGTGCTAGAGGTTCAGCAGATAGATCAAAAGGCTCAGATGTTACAAGATAGTATTGCTAGTGAAAAGAATACCACGAGGTGGGTTGTGGGCACGAACTAGAGTTTGAGAGTGGCAGGGAAAGTGGTTGTACCAGAGTCATGTCGTGCCGATGTACTACGTGATTTTTATCATTCTCGTCTTATAGTGCACCCATGAGGCACCAAGATGTACCATGATCTGCGCCCTTAGTTCTGGTGGAAGGGAATAAAGAGAGATGTGGTTCAGTTTGTTTTTCGGTGTCTTACTTCTCAGCAGGTAAAGGCGGAACATCAGAGACCATTAGGGTTGCTTCAACCGTTGTTTATATAAAAATAGAAGTGGGAGAACAACACGATGGACTTCGTATCGGGACTTTCTAGATCACCTAAGGGACACGACACTGTTAAAGTTGTGGTTGATAGGCTGACAAAGTCTGTACACTTTCTTCTCATTCGCGTGAAGGATTCTATAGACAAACTAAGTAGATTGTACGTCAATGAGATTGTTCGGTTGCATGGAATACCTATATCTATTGTTTCCAATCGAGACTCGCGCTTTACATCGCGCTTTTGGCAGAGTCTTCAGGTGGCTTTAGGGACACGCTTGACGTTCAGCACTGCTTTTCATCCATAGACGAATGGTCAATCCGAGCGAACTATACAAATCTTGGAAGATATGTTGAGAGCTTGTGTGCTTGATTTTTGGGGCTCTTGGAAAGATCATCTACCATTGGCAAAGTTTGCGTATAACAACAGTTATCAGTCCAATATAAGAATGAAACCTTTTGAGGCTTTGTATGACAGGCCGTGTTGGTCGTCGGTATGTTAGACAGATGTTGAAGAAACAGTAATTTTGGGACCAGTCTTGGTGCGAGAGACGACAGAAAAAATCGCTGTGATTCACTAACGTTTAGTGATGGTTCAGAGTCGCCAGAAGAGTTATGCTGATCAGAGAAGGAGGCCTTTGAAGTTTGAGGTGGAAAATAATGTGTTTTTCAAAGTCTCCCCATGCCGAGGTTTGTTGAGATTTAGTCGTAGCGAAAAACTATCACCGCATTTTATTGGGCCCTTTGAGATCCTTGAAAGGATTGAGGAGATGGCATATCATCTAGCTTTACCTCCTCAGATGTCGTCTGTGCACGACGTATTTCATGTTTTCATGCTATGGAAGTACGAGCAGGACTTGTTACATATGTTGGATTGGGCTGAGTTGCAGATAGATGAGGATGTTTCTTTTGAGGAATGACCGGTGAAGATTCTGAACACGAAAGAACAAGTGTTGAGAGGGAGGACCATTACTTATGTCAAGGTTCTTTGGCTTTATCACGGAGTCAAAGAAGCAACGTGAGAACTTGAAGCCGATGTTCGTGCTAGATATTCGGGGTTGTTTGCTTCGTGACCCTGTATCGAATTTCAGGGGCAAAATTTCTTTAAAGGGAGGAGAGTTGTGAGACCCGGTTCTATTTTATATTTATAATTTATTTTTTTTGATGTGTTGGTTATTGCTTCATCATTTTAGAACAGCATATGTTTCTTTGTGTTTTTACGCTAGTTCGAGTTTTGTTATGGCAGGTTTTCCTGGGTTGTTTTTTCCCGTCGTTCAGTCGACTGAAGTGGGTAGTTCTGTCGACTTAATGGACAGTGTGGGGGTTCAATCGACTGAAGTGGATGACTCAGTCGACTGAACTGTGTCGGTGGAGAATTCTTAAAATTCCAGTAACCTTTTTTAGTCTACTGAAGAGGGTGGTTCAGTCAATTGACTTTCTGTTTTGGGCAGAGCCTATAAATATCAATCTTATGTTAGATATTTGAGACCTTGTATCTTCTAGACCAAGTTTCTTTCTTTTACACATAAAATTTTCACCTTCTCTCTAGTATTTCGGTGGGGCCGGGCTTGATTTTTGGCGATCGGATAGCGGATTCTTAGTATCCGTACTCGGGGCTTCACGTTCATTGAGACGGAATCTCGTTTCGACGAAATTCGTTTTTCACTAGAGTTCGATGTGTCGAGTTTTGTTCGAGCAAAAAACATATTTTACATATCTTTTGGTGTATTACATGTTGGTGAACGTGTGGATATCCGTGGTTTTCAAAAAGGTAGATTGAAAACGGAGGAATTTATGTAAAGTTATGAAAATCTAATTTTTAGGAGGTTTGGGGCTAACTCTCGGGGTTGAGTCGCGATTTTGAATGTTTTGGTTGAAACGGTGAAATCTTTGAAAGGTGTTGGTTGTTTTTCCTTGATTTGGAATGACGTGGCAGAGGGTCGTGGAGGTTTTGTACATGATTATTGTATGGTTTTAAACGTTTTCGTAGTCGAGCTACGTGTTAATTTTTAATAATTCGATAGATATGCTATGACGGTGCGTGTGTATTTGGGCTGCTATTATTCCTTGGTGAAAGTCTAAAAATTTTGCGCAAGTAAGTGTTTCGCTCCTTCAGGTTAATCCCTGTAAATGAAATGGTTGCCCCAGTGGGAGGCTTTCGTTGTCATAATTTCGTATAGAACTTGTCATTACCTAGCGGGTTTTTATATGGCTTGGGTCTAGGGTAATGGGTAAGAGTCTATAGTAGTTACCTTTGTTCCGGGTGTGACAGAGTCAGTACATAGGGATCTTTGTCAGTTGTGCGAATCGAGTGAAAAATAACGTTTTGTTACTGTTTTTCTTTAATTGTTGGACGTTATTTTCATTGTATGAAATGCGTGATTTTAAAGATGGAAAACCGTTTTGAGGCTCGTATAGTTGGGTCGATTCTATACTATGTGATTGTATATCCTACTTTACTTCATTATAGTTTGTTTTTATTGGGTTTCGGCTCACGTTGTGGGACTTGTTAAAACTTTTTTTAAATGACTATGATCACGAGAGATGATCTTGTGGAGCTCGAGGGGGCAAAATTTTTTTTGTAGTTTTTTATTTTGTTATAAAAATCATGTACTGTTACATATATTGCCTATTCTTGGAAGAATGTTTTGTAAGTCTTGAGGCGATATATTATGCATGTATGGAATATATGTTTGTTTGGAGAAGAATCCTGGATTTTGTGGTGTGACACAGATCTTCCGATAACAGTGATAACAGAAGAACTGGAGATTGAGAAAAGAGAATTTATTGTTTTTGCTTTTGTTTTTGTTGTTGTGGTTTGTGGCGGCGGACCGGTGGAGGTCATGGTGGTGGTGCACCTATGGGTGGTGTGGTGTGCCATGGTGGTGGTGGTGGGGGGGATAAGCCTAGAAGAAATTGAGGGTTGTGTTTGGGTGTCCTTAGAATGTTAAGAAAAGGCATATGTGAAATATTAAAAACATAAAATGATGATGTAAGCAATTTCTGTTAATGCTTTTAACGTCGTTAGTACAGAAAGAGAAATTTGATACCGACAATTAAAATAGAAGGAAGTGCAATATTATTTCAGTAACTCAAGTGAAGTCTCTGAAATAAACCAAAATCTCAGGGGATATTAGTATAATTTACCCAAAAAATATATGTATGAAAAATTTATCATACTCAAAATCAAATCATTCATCCTTGGCATTAGATAAACTAAGGTATTTTTAATATATACTAGGAAATAACCAAATAGTTTTTGAGATAATTTTATATTTTTTAAAATAATAATAAAAATATTAATGTAATTATTTTTTTCAATATGAGAGTCCTCATACAAAAGAAATTTTTCATACTCTACATTAAGTTATGAAAAAACATTCCATGCTCTGAATTATGAAAAAGATAAAGTGTTGTGCTATTGTCTTTAAGAACATACATTAGAGAAATCTAAAAAATTTATCATATAAGAGATTTTTCTTATATTTTTACATTAAGATATAAGAAAATTCTTATTGTACTCAAAATCTCATACATACTTAAAAACTTCTTATTAAATTGAAGAACTTATAAAACTAAAAAGGTCTCATTTCGATTAAGATATGAGAACTTCCTCGTAGTCATGTATGATAGACTTATAAATGAGAAAGTTCTCCGATTCTTAATCAAGTAATGAAAACTTTTTCATACTTTGAATTAAGGAGAAGATAATTAAATAATATGTTATTTTCTTTACGAAAATATATGAGAAAAACATACAAAATTATGAGATTTTTCTCATGCTCTACACTAAGGTATGGAAAACTTTTTATTTTGTTCAAGATTTTATAGATACTCAGACATTTCTCTTTATATAGAAAATTTTATAAATACTAAAAAATTCCCATTTTGAATTAACATATGAAAATTTATCATGATAGACTTATACATGAGAACATTCTCATACTCTTGAATTAGTAAGAAGACAAAGTGTAGCGCTATCATGTGTAAGAGCATACATGAGAAAAATATATGAAAATTCTTATATTTTAGATTTTTCTCAAAGTCTCTATTAGACTATTATAAATTTATATTGTATTCAAAATTTTATACATTAAAAAAATATATCAAGTTTTAAAATTTTTTGCCACTTTTATGTATGATAGATTTTTTTTATTATTTAAATATTAATACCTCAATATTTGCCTAAAATTTTATCAACTAAAAAAACATATTGAATCTATTGAATTTTTTGTCCTTTGGAATCCTAATATTTTATATTCAAAAATTATGCAAATATAAAAATAGTAATGTTTTGTCTAATTCAGTCTTCTTCTTTAAAATAGAATATAAAAAATTATTTTTTTATATTTACATAATTTTAATTACATTCAATATTTATTTAGTTTGATAGAATTCAAGGTGTATATTCAAAAAAATATAAATTTTATCAAAAGATGAAAATATATGTACAACAAAAGTTTGGGAGAGTATTTATTTATTCAATTTTTTTGTTAAGGATGTTATGAAAATAATTTAGTTATAATTTTTTTGAGTTAGATAAAATTATGAAAAAATATAGTTATTCGATATCTAGGTTCAATACGGATGTAATAGTAGCACTTCCATTTTAGATAGTTTTTAGTTATTTTTTTAGTTTTTATTAAAAAAATAATTTTAAATTTTTTGTGTGATTTAAGGGACTGAGAAATACTAAACAAATGTATCCATTTTTAGTTTTTGTTTAACTAAAAACAATAAACAAAAAAATTACAAAAAATTTCCCAAAAAATTATTTTACTTATTTTTCATTATTTAATTTGATGAAAACAACGTATAATATTTTCTATCAAATAACTAAAAATGATTTACATAATTAATAATTTTTGTGTCAGTGGAAGAATTGGTAGTAGCAATAGTAGCGGGGTCGTGATGGTGGTGGAGAGGGTGGTAGTAGTGGTGGCAGTAGGAGCGACAGTGGTGGGTGGCGGTGGCGTTGATTATGATAGTAGTAGGGTATGCTGTTTGCTGTGTCATGGATGGTAGCAGGAAGAGGATGGTGGTTGTGGTGGGATAATGTGGTGATGAATTGTATTAAAATCATAACGTATTTTTATTTAGAAGTTTATATTTATTTTTAAAAAAAAATCATGTACCAATCAAACACCAAAATATAGGAAAAATAGATTATTTTTTATAAATTTATTTTACGTAAAAATATTTTTATTATGAGATATTTTAGGTCAGAACAAACTGAGCTTAAAGTTCAAAATACCAAAAAACAAAATAAAAAATTCACATCAGTGTAAGAGCCTATACATAACTTTAAGGGCCTTTTTGATAACCATTATACGTGGTTAGATTGGTTTAACAGTCCCACCAATTGGTTATTACTTTGTTTGATGGTTGATAATTGGAACGGAATACTACAACGTTGCTCAACCAATCCCACAAAATTAGATAGACTAGCAATATCCAACAATAGGTGTTGCTAGTAATCCAATCGAGTGGCTCGGGAATAGAAAGACACTTTTACCCTCTCGGAGAGGCAGAGCAGCTCAGCGGCATTACAGTTCGATTTCACAGCTTTGGCATTATAGTTCGATTCTACGCCGTCAATTCTACGTCCTCGATTCTACACCCTCTTCCTCGATTCTACATGCATCGTTGTCACCGTCGCGTCCTTTCTCCCTCGATTCTACGCCTTCGTCACCTCTATCTCAATTTAATGCGAATTAAGAAGTTAAGACTCAAGAAACTCAATTGATCGAGAATGATAGTATTTATTATTCAAGACGAAGAAGATTGTACACCAAAATCAAAATAACAGTAAAACTTTCTCTGCCTTATTTTTTCCTGGTTCCTTCCTTAAATCGGAATCCCCAGATTTTTCCCCCTCTTACCGTTACTTCCTCTAACAGAATTCCTAACTAATTCACTACTAATTCGCTCACTAACTTTTAACAGCTTTTATGTTGAAACTCAACAACACAGCTCCACCATGCTTATCATTCCTTCCCCCTTAAGACAGTCTTGACCTCAAGGCTGAAAATGTGGAAATTTGCGTTGGATATCATACAAAAACTCCCAATTGGCATCTTCGGGCTGGGAATTGGTCAATTGAATGAGAACTTGAGTAACTGCCCTATTGTATCGCTTAACCATTCTTTGCACTGATATGGCAAGTGGTTCTATTAGTACCTAACCCTCTGCAGTAGTAGGAGAAAGTGTGCTTTTGACACAAGAATGTTGGCCCAACTTCTTCTTTAAAAAAGAGACATGCAAGACAGGGTGTATTCTGGTTCAAATGGGCAATTCCAGTTTGTAGGAGACGTGCCCAATCTTTTGTATCACTTTAAATGGACCATAATATTTTGGTGCTAACTTCTGGTTATGCCGCCAAGCCACTGAAGATTGCCTATATGGTTGTAATTTGAGGAAAACCCAATCTCCTAATTGAAATTTTCGTTGAGACTTGTGTTGATCAGCTAATTGCTTCATTCTATTTTGGGACTCCTGTAAGTGATTCTGAAGTGTCTTTAGCATCGTTGCTCAATCTTTAAGAAACTCATCTGCAG
Organism: Heliamphora pulchella; assembly: GCA_032270985.1. Lineage (NCBI taxonomy): Eukaryota > Viridiplantae > Streptophyta > Magnoliopsida > Ericales > Sarraceniaceae > Heliamphora > Heliamphora pulchella. The sequence continues at coordinate 3,477 of JAULJZ010105605.1, read as the reverse complement.
CTACCACCCTAGCTTCTCCCGAGATATAGTGTTTGAGTGAAGGAGGGAACTGTCCATAAACAGCTTCATAAGGTGTAATTCCAGTAGAGCAATGATAGATAGTGTTGTACCACCATTCAGCTAGAGGGAGCCAAGTTGACCAAGTCTTTGGCTTGTCATATATCATTCACCTCTAATAACTGTCTAAACATCTATTTACAACCTCAGTTTGACCATCAAACTGGGGATGGTAGGAAGAAGTTAAACATAACTCGGTACTTTGAAGTTTGAAGAGTTCTTGCCAAAAGTTGCTAGTGAAAATTGGGTCTCTATCGGAGACAATTGTTCTCGGCATTCCATGAAGTTTAAATACTGTATCCATGAACACTTGAGCTATTTGAGAAGCTGTGTAACGATGAGAGAGTGATATAAAATGAGCATACTTGCTCAGCCTGTCGACCACTACTAATACCACTGATTAATGATTTGAAATAGGAAGACCTTCCACAAAATCTATCGATATATCAATCCATAGCCTGGTAGGAACTAGTAAGGGCTGCAGTAGACTAGGTTCTTTGGCATGCTCTGGTTTGCATCTCTGACAAGTATCACAATGAGAAACATAAAGAAGAATATCCTTTTTCATACCTTTCCAATAAAAAGCTTGTTTAATCCTCCTATATGTCCTTTCCCCTCTCGAATGCCCCCCAATTGGAGATTCGTGATGTTCCTTTATAATTTGTGCCTTGAGACTGCTAGAATTTCCCACTACCACCTTTCCGTTATAATACAACATTTGATGTTGCCAAAGATATCCTGGATGAGAGTTGATGTCTTGTTTCAAGTCTTCAGTTATAAATTTCAAAGCAGGGTCTTGCTCCCAACTAGCTTGTAAATCCTTGACCCAATTGCAAAGAACTACCGAAATAGCTGCCAAATTAACTTGATCCTCGCCAATCCTTGAGAGAGCATCAGCTGCCTTATTTTCTTCTCATTTCTTGTAAAAAATTTCATAGTCATAACCCATAAGTTTTGAAATTCACTTCTGTTGCATCACGGTGGTAATTCTTTGTTCCATTAAGTATTTAAGGCTGATATGATTAGTTCGATATGATCAGTCTGAATTTTAAAATGTCATTCCAACAAATAATGCCTCCATCTAGTCACTGCGGTCACCATTGCTAATAATTCTCTTTCATAGGTTGACAGTCCTACGGACTTGGGTGATAATGACTTACTATAGAAAGCTATAGGCCTCCCCGATTGCATAAGCATAGCTCCCATTCCCACTCCAGAGGCATCACACTCAATTACAAAAGTTTTTGAGTAATTTGGCAAGGCCAACACTGGCGTATTAGTCATTGCTATCTTCAACTTTTGAAATGCTTTTTCAACTACAACATTCCACTAGAAGTTATCCTTTTTAAGCATAGCAGTTAGGGGTTGACGGATAAGGCCATATTGCTAAACAAACTTTCTATAATACCCAGTGAGACCCAGGAAACCTTTTAAGGATTTCAAAAATTGACCATAGCTTCAATTTTGCCTGGGTCAGCAGCAACACCCATTCCAGAAATAATGTGTCCAAGGTATTCTACTTGCTTTTGGCCAAAAACACACTTGGATTGCTTGGAAAATAGCGTATGCATCCTAAGAATATCCAAAATCTATCTGAGGTGTTGAAGGTGAATGTCCCATTCTTTGCTGTATACCAATATATCATCAAAGAAAACCAGTACATGCTTCCTCAAGAAGGATCTAAAAATGTCATTCATTAGACTTTGAAAGGTGAAAGGAGCATTAGTTAAGCCAAAAGACATAACTAAGAATTCGTAGTGTCCTTCATGGGTCCTAAAAGCAATTTTCTCAATGTCTTGGGGATGCACCCTGATTTGATGATAGCCCAATCTCAAGTCCAATTTAGAAAAATATCTAGCTCCGTGCAATGCATCCAGTAATTTGTCTATGACAGGAATTGGAAATTTATCCTTTACAGTCTCTCTATTTAAAGCCATGTAGTCAATACACATTCTCCATGTCTGATCCTTCTTTTTAACTAGCAATATAGGTGATGAGAAAGGGCTTCTACTACTTCTAATGGAACCAGCTTGCAACATTTCTTTTACTATCTTCTCAATCTCATTCTTTTGTATGTATGGGTATTTATAAGGTCTGAAAATAATTGGTGGGCAATGTGGTTTAAGGATAATCCTATGATCATGTGATCTAATTGGCGGCAACCCTTTGGGTTCACTAAACACATCACCATATTCAGTCAAAATTTCAAAAATACCAAAATTTACATTAGGAGTGCTATGCAGCTCTTGCAGGTTATGTAGACTGTATAATTGAGCCACTATCCCTTGAGGATGTTTCTTTAGTATCCCATTCATTTGTTCTAAGCCCACCATTTTGATTTTCATGTTTGAGCATCCTCTCAATACATGTTTCCTCCCTTTTACAATGAATTCCATCCTTAGATTTTGAAAATCCCATAACACTGGACCCAAAGTAGCCAACCATTGCATACCCAAAACCATGTCACACCCGCCTAAGGGTAGCAATCCCATGTCTGTACTGAAGGTAGCTCCCTGCATTATCCATTGGAACTCTTTGCATATGGCCTTGCAACATACTCTGCTTCCGTCTGCCACTGCAACTGTTAAGGGTTGTGTAAATTGAATTTTACATCCAATTCTCTTAGCAATTGTAGGATCTAAAAAGTTGTGGGTGCTTCCGCTATCAATTAAAATCATGACTACTTGCTTCTTAATCAACCCTCTTACCTTCATAGTCCGATAAGAATTGCATCCTGTTAGTGCATGCAATGAAATCTGCAATTCTTCAACTAGAACCTGTCTCTCTGCATCTTCTTCATCCTTAATATTTTCATCCCCTTGGTCCTCTTTATCCTCCTCAACTTCTAAAAGAAACAACTGCTTATACTTATAGATATGGTCTATTGTATACCTTTCATCGCAGTTATAGCATAATCCCTTTTATCTTCTCTCATCTAACACCTTTTGAGTCATTATTTTGATTGGAAGTAAGGAAGATCCAATCTTGGTTGATGCTTGAGGTGTTAGACTAGAAAAATTCTTAGGAACAACTTTCACTTTTCTGGCTAATACCTCCAAACTTTCTTCTTGTAATCTTGCTAACCCAATTGCCTGTGTTAGATTCTTGGGTTAAAACATCAGCACACTGGTCTTGATTTTTTCCTTTAGACCACTAACAAAACAACTCACAAAAAATTCTTCAGGTAATCCAATAGTTCTATTTGATAACTCTTCAAATTTCTCCTAATAATTTCTCACTGTGTTATTCTGCTTCAATTTTGTAAGTTTCCCAATCGCATCATCATAAACATTTGGTCTAAACCTGGTTGTAATAGCTATAGAAAAATCCTTCTAAGATCTGCTGAGATGGGTTTTACAATACCAACGGAACCATTGGATAGTTTTGTCTTCCAAATGTAATGAAGCCAAATCCACATTC
>JAULJZ010105594.1:0-11735 GCA_032270985.1 Heliamphora pulchella | reverse complement strand
AGTGCTATGAACCACCCACCCATTGATGTTTTTAAGAAAAATAAAAAATGTGTACTCTCCGCATCGGGCTATAGAATTAATCCCATAAAAGAGTGCTATGAACCACCCACCCATTGATGTTTTTAAGAAAAATAAAAAATGTGTACTCTTCGCATCGGGCTATAGAATGTGTACTTATCTATTAGGTCTCGCGTGGGCCAATTGTGATAACTGCGCCTGGGTCTATAGGCGCCGCCTTGGCTTTGGTACTTAATTAAATCAATAATTGAATTGGGTTGACAAACCTTGATTGAATGATGTGGATGAGTTTTAGAACTTGAAAACCTTGAATGGTTAAAAATGTTGAGTATAATTGGAATGGAAAAACCTTGGGTTGGTTTAGAAAGGGTGTGGTGACATGTTGAAACGGTTGAATTTGATAAGGAAGTGGAACATTAAACTACGGTTTTATAAATGAAAACTCGATTATGTGAAAGGAATTTGGTTTGGGAATGCGAAATTGGTTTTGGAAAAAATTATGTGTTGCATTTCGCATAATCATCCTTACATGTCATGCATATATTCATTTCTAATTTATTTTCTACGAGCCTCAACTCATGTTGTATGAACCATTTTAGGTGATAGCGGAAAGAAGGTTGTGGAATGAGAAGGATGGTCGAGGAGACCTTTTTGTGTAATATTGATAGAGTTACATGTTTTTAGAAGAATCTTTTATGAATTGATAATGTGCATTGTAATTCGATTGAACACTTTGAAAGAATATATTTTGGATTGGTATAACCCATTTTGTAAGGCTTCATGGCCAAGTACTTATATTTTGTATGCATGTGATGACATTCGGTTATTGTTTTAGATGCTATTCATGGATTTTGGTATTATATTATATGGATAGAAATGTTGAAATTTGAGTTGTTGGGTTGAATGGAGTTATTTCATTACCAAATGTATGTTTAACTTCAAATTTATACCAATTTAAAAGCATGTTCAAAGTTTGTGAAAACTAAGTATTTTTTCAACACTTAATATTTTTTTCCAGGATTTTGGCCATGAGACTTTTGTTAGGGTTGGTATACTGAAAATCATGTTTTTTATTATTTTATTTTATTTTAATAAAATTAATTTTTCATTTTATGAGAATCTTTATGAATAATGTATATATATATATAATTTCTTTAATGTTATGCAGAGATGTCTAATATTTTGTACAGTATTTAATCTGGTATATAGAGTATGGCTTGCACACAGAAGATCAGGTTTTAGATTCTTGCAGAATATAAATTTTATGTTCACATTTTAGATAGAAATGGACATACCATTGGTACAATTGTGGTACAGAGTTTTACTAGACCTGTCTTGGTTATGGGGAACAAATAATAGCGTCGTCTATTATTTTGACTTTCTGTGCCAATACACTTTGTGTGCATTGAACGGGACATTTGGGGTAATTAATTTTATACTGACTATATAAATTAATTCACACCTCAATGTTTTTATGAATAGTGTTTATCCTCTTAATCTTGAAATAATTATGGATTTGTGTATATTTAATATTCGTTATTTTGATTCATTAGAGGGTGCGATCTTATATGGATCTATATTTTCGGTAAGTTGGATGGCAGTATTATTTATATGGTGAATATTAATTATTGACGAAATTCACGTCCCAAAAGATCAGGATTGATGATACCCACTTAAGGAAGCTTATAAGTTTTGACCGGACAAAACTTTGCAGCTGGATTTGATTATCTGGTAGTTAAATAAGTTAAGTGAAAGGGTTTAAAGAATATCAAGTTGCCGATTAAATTAAATTGCCAGTAATTAAATTTAATTGGCGAGTATTGAGAATCTTAACGTGGGGAGAAATGTTAAACATTTAATAATAGGAGCTCAATGCTATATGTTCATGAGATTATGGGTCAGAGTGCAATGATAGTTCTTTAGTGGTGTAAACTATAATTCAGTGTTTTATAAAAATTGCAGAAATCGCTGCTAGTTTTTCATAATTGTAGATACCGCCATATGGTTTGCTTAATTGCCAAAACTGTTGATACGTGTCGATGTTCCACTGGAAGTCTTACTCATAATCATTCCTTAGGTTCCAACTGTAACCCTACAAATATACGCGTAGGCTGAACCAATTTCATAACTTGTCTTCTAAGACTAAAACTATCCAGGTTTTGTCGGTACGCATTCTTGATGGATTGTAGCCCACCCTACATTCAAGAATCGCATAAGAAAATACAGTAGAAGATCTAATAAGACCTTTAACTCGGATTCAAATCGTAGTTGAAGATTCGACTAATAAAAAGGTATTCTTCTAAATTAACTTTGGAAGTACTGATTTTATTTTGATCATTCGTCATTAAAAGATTTTATCTGGAGCCCATTTTAGCGTTTGTCCGTCCAGTTAATTTTTTTCAAATAATCGTTTGCAACAACAAAGATTTTGGCAGTTTTGCCTCAAATAATTGGTATCAGAGCCATTTTTTTTGTTTTCGATTATCAGGGTCGGATAGTTTTAGAACTGTTCCTAACTTTGTTTTGCAGGCGTTGTAATCTAGATTTTATGATCGTCATTTAATTTCATGTTTGATTGAATGATTTTGAATGATGATTAAATTTTTTTAATCACAGGGTTTAACCGTGATAGATCGAATGTGAGCTTTCGAAACATAAGATCAACGTAATAGCTAACTTCTATTTCTAAATATTTATTTAGATTATTTAAGAACAGGTTGAATAATATCCAAGAACACGAAGAACAGCGGCGACATCAGTGGTGGTTCTGAATTTTTCGAAGCCACAGATCGCGATGGTTTCCGGTGGCGGCGGTGGCGCTATTCGGGGGCTATTTTTGAGCCTTTTTTGAACTATTTTTTAGGCATTCTTTGAAGCATCATATGACTAGATATTTGAGCTATTTTTCCGGAAGAACGAGCACCAAAGAACCACCGAAAAAAGCCCAAACGGGCGGCAGTTTGTGCGGCGGTGCTGGTGGGCGGCGGCAGTGGCTTTTGAGCAGTTTTTTCCGCCATTTTTGAGCTATTTTCGAGCAAATTTTTCTACAAAGAAATAGTATTTTTTGAAATCTTTATTTCGATATAAAGTACGTCGAAAACGGAGTTCGGGAAGAGGTTAGAAAAGGCTCGAAAAGTTGGCAGCGCAGTGCTATGGTTGGCAGCAACGTTTTTTGTGGTTTAGGCAGTTTTTTCGGCTATTTTTCGGGCTATTTTCGAGAAAATTTTTTAATAGAAAAATTTTATATTTCGAGATCTTTCCAACGGTATAAAATTTGTCGAAAACGGAACTTGGATGAGGTGGCAGAAGCCGCTTGAAGGTGGCGACAAGGTGGTACCGGTGGTGGCTAGTGGTGGCCAGCGGCTTTGTCTCTTCCAAGGCTAGTTTTGATCGATATTCTGAAATATACTAGACTAATATATGATATATTTATATATCATACTATATTAGAGAAATCTGGTGCAATCAGGACACATGAATCATAGACGAAAGAGGATTATTACAGTTTATCCTCTACGGGAGACTGAAACGCTTCAGGGTTTCACTTGGATCATAAAATTGGAATATATGCATCATGTATATATATATATATATATAAGAACTATGTAGATGATTGCATATCTGTTTTATTTATCCTGTTAATTTAATTAATTCAGAAATTTAGTTTTAATTAAAATATTTTCTAATGAAAAATAAAATTAAGTTTTTTAATTAATTAATTTTAATTAAATGAAAAAACTTTACATATTTTATTTTTTAACGAAATATCACGTTTAAGATGATTTTTCATAAAATCGAATATCTTAGAAAAACGTAGAAATTAATTCCGATTTTTGAATTAATAAAATAAAAAAATATTTATTAAAAATAAATTATTATTTTTCAAAAAATACGAGACAGAAAATAAAATAAATAAATGCCTTTAATCACTATCTTAGCTTAAAAAGTGAAGAAAAAATTGTGCATTTATTAAATTTTTTTTGTTACGTATTTAAACACGAAAATATAGTTTGACAAACTGAAATTTTTAAAATCGTGTACACGAAAAGATGTTAATTCTTTTAGATCGTGTGATTTTTTCAAAATTAATAAATTTATTTTAATTAAATGGATTTTTATAATCCTCAAACATATTTTAAAAATCTAAGTGGGAGAAAAAATTTATTCACAGATAAATCCTGCGGTCTCCATCACCAGTTTGTAAACAATGCAATTAAACTCTGCGTATCGGCAGTAAGGTTTTCTTCCCCAATGGACAGATTAATTGCGGTATCGCTAGTACAAACTTTCTTTAGGGATAATTTTTGATAATTGTTAGTGTGGATCATTTCTCCAACTGAAGGGTTCATTACGAAGCGATTGATTTGGAATTAGGTGATAGTTAACACTTACCTGTATATAATAGTATTTTCTCCAAATGAGTCACTGCTATTATATACTGGATCGAAACTATGTCAGCTGTTTACTTTTACTTAGTAGGGTCAGTTGTCTAGATAGTAAAATTAAAAAGAATTGACCTATTTGGTCTTATGAAGGATAGTAAACGTCCTCCCAACGAGGCATGCTATTCTCAAGTTACTAGACTGCTGGTGAATTAATTTTAAAATGGTATAGGAAACTAAATTAAATTGAATTTAAAATTTTGATTTTTATACTTAACGGTATTTTTTAATTATGTGATTCTCAGGATTAAAATAGTTTTCAACCCACTCGCTTTAATACTCAAAAAAAACAAAATTGTAGGACCGAATTTTGTTGACTAGAAAATTAACTTGGTATAGCTTTAACTACCAATGGTATTTCTTCAATACCAGGAAATGTGTTTGTCTCTAAAAAAGATTCAGAAATAGGGAGACACGATTTTCAAGATAGTTAGTGGGCTACGAACTGGTGTGAAAAGGCCGAAAGACAGATGTTTTTATTGCAACCAGACAAGGCATTGGAAAAAGTTATATCCAGTATTTTTCTCAGAATGCAGAATATACATGGTAATTTTTGTTCACTGGTTGTGGAAACATGTTTAGCGGTGCTATCTATCGGAACCTGGTGTGTAGATACAGGAGCCACTAATTATGTCTGCAATTCATTGCAGAAGTTCTAGAAAACCCAACAATTTAGTAATGGAGAAATTTACCTACGTATGGATAATAATGCAAAGGTAACAGTAACTACAGTGGGAGATGTCACTCTTAGTTTTAGTGGAGATAGAATTTTAATATTTAGAGATTGTCTTTATGTACCTTTCATTTGAAGGAACTTAGTTTTCGTTTCTAGATTGATTAAAGACGGATATTTGGTTTATTTTAATAACTTTGTGGTTATTAAGGATAATAAATAGGTTATCTGTTCTGGTACATTGGTGGATGATCTTTATGTTATTACTGTAATATCTCTTACACTACAACTAACTGAAATGAATAACATATCTAATTTATCATATAAGATAAAGTTTTCTTTTTTAATGAGCCAAATATTTCTTTGGCACTTATGCTTGGGTCATATTAATCTAAAAAAGATAAGCAGATTGGTAGCAGATGGACCTTTGAGTTCATTAAAAGTAGAGCTCAATGCTATATGGTCTTGAGATTATGGGTCAGAGTGCAATTATAGTTCTTTAGTAATATAAACTGTAATTCAGTGTTTTATAAAAATTGCAGAAACAACTGCTAGTTTTCCATAATTGTAGATACCGCTATGAGGTTTACTTAATTGCAAAAACTGCTGATACGTGTCTGTGTTCCCCTAGAAGTCTTCTTCATAATCACTCATCAGGTCTCTACTGTAGACCTATAAATATGCGGGTAGGCTAAACCAATTTCATAACTTGTCTTCTAAAAATAAAGTTGTCCAAGTTCTACCAGTACGCATTCTTGATAAGTTATAACCCATCCTACATTCAACAATCGCATAAGGAAATATAGTAGAAGATCTTACAAGAGTTTCAACTCGGATTCAAATCGGAGTTAAAGATTCGACCGATAAAAAAGTATTCTTCTAAATTAACTTTAGATGCACGGGTTTTATTTTGATCGTTCGTCATCAAAAGTTTTTATCTAGAGTCTGTTTTGGCGTTTTTCCATTCAGTTAATTTTTTCAAATAATCATTTGCAAAAATAAATATCTTAATAGTTTTGCCTCCAACAGATTTCGGGTACCTCTCTACCGCTCGAGCGGACCCCTGCTGTCTGGAATTTTTAGGACTTTAGTTTGAAAATAGTTTCTGATTTGTATCTTTTGGGCATCTTTTGGGGTATAAGTTGGCTTATTTTGGGAGTTGTTTTATAAGTAAAATTACTTACTTTTACCCTTATCTTTGACAAGAAAATTGAAAGTTTTGATTCTTTTTCAATCGAAGTATCTTTTCTACAAATTTTTTGGTTTGGGTTTCTTAAAATTAGATTCTTTTCCTATCGATCACGTGGGTTTCTATTGTTACGAATTCGGGGTGTGACATAAAATGTACAAAACTATTCTGTAAGCTTGATTCCATAATTTCAATTAAACTAGTACCATAATTTCTAAATCTGGCATCTCTCAAACATAAAAGAATTGAAGAATTCATTCCTTTAATACTTGAGGGTTTTACTGCAACTTGTATTAATCCTATATGATTAAAATTATATCATTGTGACCTATGTTTTTTTTTATGTAGATTCTTTATTCAAAAGACTACATTTTTCGTGCTCTTTAGTTAAGGCATAAACTCGTTCAACAGTTTTAACATTAAAATCTATTTCAAAAGATGACTCTAAAAAACTTGTTTTTTAAATTTCTTTTATAGGAATCTTTTGTATATTCCAATATCTTCTTCATTTACTATATCTGGTATAGAAGATAAATAAGTTCTAGAACTTATAGAAGAGTTGGATCTGCATAATCTACTCATGATTCTTAATACTCAAAAAATAAATTCTCTTAGTAATTCTTTAATAGTATAATTTTTTTAACCTATTCTGTGTTCACAGCTCATACCCAACTGATACCTATTCCGCAAATCTGCCTTTCACAAAAATTTACACATGGATTGGGGACAAACTTCTAGGTGGCTAATGGCAGAATGTGAAAACAAAGACAAGATTATAGGGAATCACAAATCGAAGCTTCAATGAGAATTAAGGACTTACAGTAGGTACAAACAGAATAGGTTAAGGAATTTGGGTCAACAACTACCCAGTTTCTTTTTATTTTATCAATTAATATGAGGGGTTTATTAAATGATTTTGGTTAGATATATATTGCTAAACATATGTGGATTATCATATAGGTGGTGGCTAGTGGGCCCGGTAACTCTCGTTTGAGTTTTGGATAAATTCGCTTGTGTGTGAAGACCCGCAAATTTTAAATCATTGATAATTTTAAAATTCAATAATTTATGAGAAATTAAATTTGAGTTAATGAGAACTTAAAAATATTAATTTAAATATTATTGATGCATGTATGTGGATTAAAAATACATCATAAAATTTTAAAAACTTTAAGTTTGGCCTTGGGTGGTGTGTGAGTGGGGAGTGAACCCCACCCACCAATCTTCTTCAAGAAGACTCCTCTCCCCTCCTTTCTTTCACTCTCACGTCTCTCTCTCTTTCTCATCTCTCTTCCTCTTCCAAGCTCCAATGGTGGAGAAAGCTGAAACCTAAGCTTTCCACCCATATTTTTATAGCACTAGACTTTGATTTTGGCGATGCCATCAAGACGGAGTATTGATCTACTCGGCGAGAGCTTCACATCCATCCGAACGGAAATTGATTTCGATACTTTCGGAGTGTTCGTGGGAAGTTAAAAGTTTCAAGTTTTAACTCAAACTATAGGATTCTAGACTACCACAGTTTAAATATTTGATTTTTGTAATTAAATGCATTTTTGGATGATTAAAATACTTTGGATGATGATTATATCCTTGAAACCCTTGGATTTGGGAGAAATTCATGTGGGTTTGGTTGGATTTAGGAGATGTTGGGTTATGTTTTGTTGAATTCATAAGGTTGGAGGTTTGATTTCAAATTAATCTTTGATACTATTTAAAATCCATGTTAATATCATGAAAGGATGGATTTTATTGATTTTAAACAAATCTTGAGGGTTGGGGTGTTAAATTCAAGCTTAGGTTGGGTAACATTGTGAAAATGTTGTAGCTTAATCCGTAGATTTTGGGTTGTACCCATGTGGGGTAGTTAACTCTCGTTTAAATGATTTATTTGATGTACTGAATAACGTGGTTAAATTGGGCTTACATTGCCCCTCGGTGAAAGTCCGTAAAACTTGCACAAATAGGTACTTTGCTTCTTCGAGTTAGCTCCGTAAATAAAGTGGTTGCCCTAGATGGGTGTTTGTTGTTGTGTGGCATATTATAGAGCTTGAGATTGACTAGTGAATCCCGGTATGGCCTAGACCTAGATCAATTGGATAAGAGGCTATAATTGTCAATCGAGTCCTAGGGGGAGACAAGGTCAATACATAGTTAAATCATTAGTGGTTGCATGTGAATTATTGATGAATTGTTTGATTTCATGATTTTCAAACTATTGAGAGGATAGTATGAATACCTTGGATTTTTAGTAGAAAAATTGATTTGCATACCTTTTTGTGTGGTAATATTAATCATATAATTGCTAATTACATACCATGCATTTATCTTGTTAGTCTACTACTATTGGGTTTCGGCTCATGTTGTTGGAAGGAAAATATTTTTAGGTGATGGAGACGCCCCTTTGGCTTAATGATGAAAAAGAAATGTATTTTGGGTCTTGGACTATGTGGAACCAGCATGTGAAGTCTTGTACTTTTGGTTTTTGAACAATGTAATTCGTTTTGTAAATCCTTGTAACTAAACTTTTTCAAGGTTGAGATAGTTTTTTATAAAGTTGGTGGAGCATGAAGATACATTTTTGTACTCAACTCTTGAATTGTAAAGCTTTAAGGCTATGGTTCCATATTATGTATGCTTGTATGAGAGCTGGAGCAATCCTTGGTTATTTCTCTTGTTGAGAGTGGAATCATGTCTTTTGGATTAATTTTCTTATTGTATCTCCTTTTATGAGATTTTTGGATCCTATCTTTTGGGCAATTACATGCTTTTCCATAACCCTTGCATCCCTCTTTATAAAAAGTTTGGAGAGTTGAATGTTTGGAGTCAAAAAAAAATATTAAAACATAAAATTCCAGAAGCTGGCACTCTTTGGGTGCTTGTTGGGCACTCGAGCACCGTCTTTCTCGCATAATCCAAAGGCGGGTGCTCGCAAGGCGCTCAAGCGCTAAGCGAGCGTCAGACTGCGCCGAACCAATTTTAATTAATCATATCTCTCTCATCTGTACTTTGAATTGGGCCTCGTAAGTCTTCTTTCTAATGATTTTACTCTCATATCAAAATTCTTTTTGTAAGAAAAGTTATGACTATAATAGTGAGGGTATGCTATATTTTCTTAACGGTTTTTCGCTTGATTTTGGTCGAACTTCTTGGAAAACATTATTTTTATCACCGTTGAACCTTTTTTTATCACATCTCTTATTCTCAGGATAGTATGTATATATGACCTCTTCACTCTCGGGTCTCGATGTTGTGGGTTTTGGGGTGTGACAACAACTATTTAAAATACTTGAGATTATAAAAGGCCCAAGCCCATTCCATGTGTTAGAATATTAGATTTGATTCACCAAATATTCTGATCTGATTTTATTCTTGTATTTATTGTATTTCCATATTTACTTAGCTCTATTCGCCTATAAATAGGTCATATATTGTACAGTTTGATACATACAGAAAATATACAGTTATTTTTCTATTCTCAATTTCTTCATGGTATCAGAGCCAAAGTCTTGTGGCTTGTAGTACTTTTTTCAGCGCCGATAGTTGCTCGCGAGAATCGCCTCGCTCAGTCGCATCGCCTCCTCAGATCCTATGATCTTGCGATTTGCGATTTTGCAATTTTCGATCTTGCCGCCATCCCTCTCCGCTTCCATCTGTCGCATCCACCGCCGCCGTCTGTCGCTTCCACCATCTGTTCGCTTCGGCCTCAACTAGATCCACCAGATCTGGCCTCCCCTCGTTGAAGTTGCCACAGTCGCCGCCAAAGTCGCCACCGTCGCCGCCGAAGTCGCCACCGTCGGCGTCTTCCTCGTCGACGTAGCCACCGTCGGCGTCTCATTTGTTGTCGCCGCCATAGCCAGCGCCGCCCTCCCATTGCACTGAAGTCGCCACAGTTGCCGCCGAAGTCGCCACCATTGGCATCTTCCTCGTCAGCGTCTCCTTCCCTCATCGACCTCCCCGCAGCACATCCAGCAACCTGTGAGAATAAGAAGCATTGGGTTTTTTAATCCAGTGTGGTTTTAACCCATTGGGTTAGGTGCACTCCTCTCTCTCTCTCTCTCTCTTCACCATTGGGTTAGGTGCACCCCTCTCTCTCTCTCTCCATCAGTCGCCCCAGGTTGCTCTCAAATCAACCTCCTTTATTCATTTATTTTTTTATTTAGATATTTATTTATTCTTAAAAAAATAACCAAAAAATAACCAAAAAAAAAAATGTCTCAATCAGCCTCGCCTCTCGATTCCATTGTCCGTCCTATTGATATTATACTGGATGGATCCAATTATAGTATATGGGCTCAGAACATGGAGGTTTTCTTGAAAGGACGTCGATTATGGCGCTATGTGACTGAAGTCATTCCTGAACCCATACAGACTAGCAGCGAGATGAAAGAGGCATTTGCAACTCGTTTGGAAGACTGGGACAGTATTCACTATAAGATTCTGTCTTGGCTCATCAACACCTCTATTCCATCCATCAACAGTCTTCTTCCAAAACTTGGGAATGCTACCATTGCTTAGAATTTTCTGGCTAAACGATACAATTGCATCTACGATGCCTCCTTGAAATTTCAACTGGAAGCCAAACTTTATCAAATGCGTCAAGAACCCGGTCAGTCTATTGCTGATTTCTATTCCCAGACCAATCATATTTGGGAACAACTGCAGATCCAAAGCTCGAATGCTCTAAAGACATTCAACAGTTTGCTGCTTGGCTTGATCGACGAAAGTTTATACACTTTATGATGGCTCTTCGGGATAATTTTGAATCTACTCAAGCCTCCCTTCTTCATCGTCAACCACTTCTGACTTTGGATGCTGCAGTTTCTGAACTTATCTCTGAAGAGACTCGTCGTTTCACTATGAAGCTGTAGTCTTCTTATATGGTTCTTGCCACTGCCACTCGTGATACTTTCTCGTCTTCTACTGGGTATTCATCCAAGACTAGTTTTTGCAAGTGGTGTAAACGTAATGGTCATATCATTGACGAATGTTGCAAGTTCAAATCCTATCAGCAGAAACAAGCTTCCCAACAGACAGCTGCGGTTGCTTCCTCTGCTTCGTCTACATCCGAGTCTTCCTCGTCAACTTCTCTCACTGCGGCTGACGTGAAGGACTTAATTCACCAGGTTTTGTCCCGATCCTCCACTGCCTTATCCGTCACCTCAGGTAAATCTCAATGGTTTATAGACTCTACTTGCTGTAATCATATGACATCTGATGCCACTATCTTTTCTCATAAAACTTCTCTTTCTCCCAATCCTACCATTTACACAGCCAATGGTTCCCGTATGCCTGTTAGCCATATAGGGTCTATTTCTACTTCTCACTTATCTGTTAGTGATACTTACCTTGTGCCTAAACTTTCCTTAAATCTTCTTTCTGTTGGTCAACTTTGTGAGTTAGGCCTTGACCT
>JAULJZ010105573.1:0-11737 GCA_032270985.1 Heliamphora pulchella | reverse complement strand
TAATTTTATTTGAAAACGAGTTAAGGTATTTGGGATATGTATTAGTTATTTTTTTCTTAGAAAAAAATTTAAAAAATTTAATTAACTTTTTTCAAAAAACCAAACAGAGCAGCTTACAAGCCATTTTAAAAAAATAGCTTAAAAGCTATTCCAAACATACACTAAATAATAGAAGGGCTCAGATCTTAAATTGTGAGTTGTTATAAATTTTAAATTAAATAATAAAAAATTTTAACTGTCAACAGAAAACCAAAGTCATTTGACTAAAACTTAAAAAAATGTTCATATAAGACAAAAAAAATTAACTTAACAGGTTTTTTTAACTTTTTTTAAACTAATTTTTTCGTTATTAATGAACTTTTTAAAATTTAGCCCAAATGGACATATTTTTTAAATTCTTTTCATCACAAGCTAGAAATTAAAAAAGTTTAAAAAAATAAATTTAAATTAAATAAAAAAACAAAAAAAAAAACACAATAAAAAAAAAGTCACTACCATTTTTACTCCAAACGTAACCTAATTCTTGATAACAAGCAGTGTGAAAGTTGATGGGAAAAGAGAGACAGGCAATGCGTAAATTATTTGTCAACCGTTAAATGGTGAACCATAAATTATTTGGTTTATAACTAATCCATATATAATTTAATCTCTAAACAATAAAAGAAGTTCAAAAATGCATTGAAAATTAGAACACAAATCACTAATTCCGTCTAAAAACGATGAAAAACTCACAAACACGAAATAAAAACGAAAAGAGCAAGGGAGAGACAGTCATACGATCACAATACAAAATTTTCGTAATTCGACAAGTCGTGTCTATAGTCATACATTTTTACTATATGTATTGAAAGATTATAAAAAAGAGAGCTCATATAAAAGAATACAAGAAACCCACAAAAGAACATAAAAACCTTCGATTGCTGCAAATCCTAACAACTTATAATAGACACACCTTCGCACAGACCGCTTGAGCTGTCAAGACTCAAGCAATCCTCTGTATCTCACCTGCAGACACTTTCCGCTCGAGCGATATATTCACCACTCGAATAGTTTGCCCCAACCCTGGATTTTTTTCATATCATCAACAAAATGACAAAATTACTTTAAGTCAAAATACAACTTATTCTCATTTTTAATAAAACATTTTTAATATTGAACAAAATAAATGTACTTCTAAGATTTTGTGAAAGTAATTGAAAAACTAAGAAAATAAGCTATTTTTGAGTTTTTCCTTTTTCCCACACCACCGATCATATATTATTCGCTAACTAATGCAAGTCATTTTTATGATCAAGCATTTTTTATCACATCTCATCTGAAGTTACTTTTCATTATTTCTAGCATTATTATTACTGATGAAAAAATTATGATTTTTTATTATAATATTATACAAAATATTTAATATAAAGAATCTTAAATCTAATATATATCAAGAAAAGCTGAATATTACAAAGCGGCTATTAATATTTAATTAATTGAATAAATAAAATCATTACTTGAATTCTTTAATTTCTAGCTCTGCTTCTTCGCTTTATCTCTAATTTTTCAGAATAACTGTATACTTGATTAATAAAACTGATATCTGTAAAAAATAATTATTTTGTCTTTTATAGTAGATATAAGAGAGTACAAAAAATAACTTTTAAAATAACTTTCTCAAATTAAATTCATTAGATTAGATGAGCTTTATTCTTAATTGGTTTATCGATGATTAGTGAAATTCAAATACAATAAAACATTATAAAATCACGAGGCTAGTGCGCTACCATAAAATTGGGTTTAAAAATTACTAGTATTGTTTTGTGATAGGGATTTTGTTTGCTAACTTTGTTTGAAGTTGGGTTTTTAATCTTTAAAAATTTATGTTAAATATGTAAAAAAATTATTTGATTAAAAATTGATTTTAAACCATTATGCAGATAGAAAAAAAAAGTGATTTAAAGTTGATTTTTTATGTAATTTTTAAACACAAAATTCAACTTTATACCAGAACCAACGATCGCTAGGGTTACAATTTAAAATTTTTTATTTGGAACGCACCTCTCAGTTCAAAGTTAAATTTTTTTTGGCTCAAGAGTATAACAAGATTTTATTGTTTGAATTGTGAAGCGCATTAAACCGTAGATTCTATTTATTTGATAGGTTGAACCCGATATGTCCGCACCTTCTCTTCGTCAACCACCTGCGAAGGCCAATAAACGTGAACTACCCGACGGTGAACCGTCGAAAAATTACTCCGATGATCAAGTTAGTTACAGGCGTTTTATAATGAGAAATAATTGGAACTGAACTTCACAGGATATGAACAGGATATGAAAGAGCCCCCCTTTTCCTGAGCCTGACAGCCCCCTTTTATCGGGAGTTAAATGTCTTTTTTTTTTCTCTAGCCTCAGGATTACCTCTGACACCTAGTCCTGCAGGGCAGTTCCACACGTCACATCGTTGCAGAAACTAACGCCTCGAATGACGTTTGGTTACGTCACCTTTAATACTGACACATCGGCTCGTTCTTTGGGCCAAGGCTCACGGGCAATAGTTCTTCCCGAAATGGAATGCACTCGATGAGAGAAAATATTCGATCTAATCACATTAAATGTTGTATCCTTATGATCAAATCGTAGTAAATGCTTTGTCAGAACTCGATCGCCGTGCTGCGGCCAAACCCGTTGGGGCCGTCAACGTTCCTCGGCCGTTCACATGCCAAGACCACCTATAACTGGGTGAGAAGACCCCTTCTGGGGCAGGACGAAACCTGTGGGGTATGGGCCTGGGCCATGGATCCGTCCGTTATGGACCTCGGCCATAACTCTTCAAATTGCATGAAATTTAAAATGGCATAATTTGTCATTTCTACATATATATTAACAAAAACGAGTTTTCATTTTGAAAGTTCTCATGGAACCACGTAACAACTATTGAAAGTTTGTATAAAATCTTATTTTAAATTTTAAATTTTAAATATTAGAATTTGGTAATTCTTTTTTTGATAAATAAAAATATTTTTTAAAAAAATTATTCTCTTATTGATAAGTGTTAATCACTAATTATGAGAATATGAATTATGAGAAGAATCGATAGAAACTCTTCTTTTTTAAAAAAAAAACACTTCATTTTATATTTTAATAAAAGTTTTTTGCTTTTTTTATTTCATGCAAATAAATGAATTATTTTTTAAATAGAAGAATCATGAAAATGTTAAGAAATCATACTATAATTTTAAAAGTTAACTAGTGATGAAAAAATATGAAAGTGACACTTTGTGTGATATAAAATATCAATTATCTTAAGTCCAAATTATTTGGTCCTAAAAAATATAACATGGTTGGCTACTTGAAAAATTAGACAGAAATGTGAATAGAACTTAGTTTAAAGAAAGATACATTGCTACATTTGAGTTTAATTAAAATGCAATTTGCTCCCATTGATGTTTAAAATATTAAATTGTACTTTTTATTCCTTTTTGGGGTAGAAATTATCTTATAAAAAAAGGGTAAAAATTATTATAAGTTCAAATTAAGCTCTTTTTAGTAGGAGTTTCAAATTTTATTTCTGTCTGTGTTCGATGGTTGATTGGTGTCTCAACACTTATATCTATCAGTGTTCGGTCATTGATTAGTTAAACTCTTTTCGATAAGATTCTCAACTCTTGTGTTAATGTGGCAATTGATTATCTATATAAAATTATAAATAATATTTTTCTAAATTAAAAAAAGGAGATTATCTCAATTAATCTTATTCATATATCCATCCATACAGGTCCCTAACGGATGGAATTGTCAACCATTTTCTTCTCAGCTCAAAACCATGATTTCTAACCGTTACAGACATGAAGAATGCTGCAGCCGCCACATCCTTAAACCTCGTCAAAAACCTCCACGAAACCGACATCCATACGGTGGCCAACCGTTACGCAGCTCATCTTCAGCTATGCTACCCACAGAGCCCCTCCTCGTATTCCATCGCCCGTTGCGTCCATGCCCACATGATCACCTCTGGGTTCAGGCCCCGTGGCCACATCCTCAACCGTTTGATTGACATCTACTGCAAGTTGTCTGATCTTGTCTGCGCCCACCACCTGTTCGACAGAATTCCCGAACCGGACATTGTGGCGAGGACGACGATGATTGCCGCGTACTCCGCTGCTGGTAGGCCAGAGCTGGCGTGGGAGATATTTAGCAGAACCCCGTTGAGTGTTCGGGACACTGTTTCATACAATGCCATGATCACGGCCTATTCGCATAACGAAGATGGTCATGCCGCTATTGAGCTATTTCGTGACATGAGGCGGGACAATTTTCGGCCTGATAATTTCACTTTCACGAGCATTCTAAGTGCTTTGGCACTCATAGCTGATCGAGAAACACACTGCCAGCAGCTACATTGTGCAGTTGTTAAGTCAGGAGCGGAATTGGTCACTTCAGTGGTAAATGCTCTTATATCTGTTTATGTGAGGTGTGCCGCCTCACCATTAGTGTCTTCATCATCATTGATGGCTGCAGCCAGGAAGTTGTTTGATGGAATGCTTGTGAAAGATGAGTTATCTTGGACAACAATCATTACAGGTTTCGTGAGGAATGATGATCTTGACACAGCTCGTCAAATTTTTGATGGGATGAATGAAAAGTTGGTGTTTGCGTGGAATGCGATGATTTCAGGTTATGTGCACAATGGTTTTGTGCCTGAAGCATTGGAATTGTTTAGAAGGATGCATTTATCAGGAATAAAGCATGATGAATTTACGTACACGGGTGTTCTTAGCGCTTGTGCTAATGCTGGATTATTCCTCCATGGAAAGCAAGTGCACGCTTACATTCTGCGGACAGAAAAAATACTTTTGCAGGATTTTTCATTGTCTGTGAGTAATGCGTTGATTACCTTGTACTGGAAATGTGGCAAAGTTGATGAAGCCAATATGATTTTTAAAAGCATGCCCATAAGGGACCTTGTTTCATGGAATGCAATTTTATCGGCGTACGTGAACGCTGGGCGAATTAATGAGGCTAAATCTTTTTTTGGTGAGATGCCAGAGAAGAACCTTTTGACATGGACAGTTATGATATCGGGACTTGCACAGAATGGGCTTGGGGAAGAAGCTCTGAAGCTGTTTGACCAGATGAAGTTAGAGGGGTTCAAGCCTTGTGACTATGCCTTTGCAGGAGCCATTACTTCTTGTGCCGTGCTTGCAGCATTGGAGAATGGACGCCAGCTCCACGCTCAGCTTATCCGGTTTGGTTTTGATTCAAGCCTCTCTGCTGGTAATGCGCTAATAACAATGTATGCTAGATGTGGTGTTGTTGAGGCTGCGCACTCTGTGTTTCTGACAATGCCTTATGTGGATTCAGTGTCTTGGAATGCCATGATTGCTGCTTTGGGGCAGCATGGACATGGTGTTCAAGCTCTAAAACTTTTTGAACAGATGTTGAAGGAAGACATGCTGCCTGACCGGATAACCTTCCTCACAGTTCTCTCCGCTTGTAGCCATGCAGGTCTAGTTAAACAAGGATGTAGTTATTTTGATTCCATGTATGAATTATACGGTATAAGGCCAGGTGAAGATCATTATGCCCGTCTAATTGATTTGTTGTGTCGATCTGGAAAATTCTCTGAAGCAAACAACGTAATCCAAACAATGCCTTTTGAGCCAGGTGCACCAATTTGGGAGGCTCTTCTTGCTGGTTGCCGGATTCATGGGAACATGGATTTCGGTATCCAGGCTGCGGAACGACTGTTTGAGTTGGCGCCACAACACGATGGAACGTACATACTTTTGTCAAATATGTATGCCAATGTGGGTCGGTGGGGTGACATGGCAAAAGTAAGGAAGTTGATGAGGGATCGAGGGGTGAAGAAGGAGCCCGGTTGTAGTTGGGTTGAGGTTGAAAACAATGTGCACGTATTTTTGGTGGATGACACAAAGCACCCTGAGGTGCAAGCAGTGTACAACTATCTCGAAGAGCTAGGGCTGAAGATGAGGAAATTAGGATATGTTCCTGACACCAAGTATGTGTTGCATGATACGGAGTCTGAACAGAAAGAATATGTTTTATCTACTCACAGTGAGAAGCTTGCTGTTGCATTTGGTCTCCTGAAGCTTCCACTTGGAGCCACAGTGAGGGTTTTCAAGAACCTTCGGATCTGTGGAGATTGCCACAATGCATTCAAGTTCATGACAAAGGCGGTAGCAAGAGACATTGTTGTGAGAGATGGAAAGAGGTTTCATCATTTTAGAAATGGTGAATGTTCCTGTGGCAATTACTGGTGAGCTGAGTTTTCATGAGAATTTTGTTGGGGAGATCGAACCGTCATATGAGAGGATCATTCCAGCTTTTGAAATATAGTATACATGCTCTTGCTATTAAAAAAATTATGGAAGTCCGTTGATCTTTTTGTAGAAGAGAATGGAGCTTGGGAAGGAACAAGCAGTTATAATCAAAATGGAAGGTTTGATTTGTTGCAAACTGATTGCTCAGGGACCTTATTGCATAATCAAACTAATTTCTTTTTGTCATTGGATCTCGCTTGGCACCCAAAGAACTTGATTGATTCGTGGGAAATTGAATTTGGATTCTCATTCTCAGAAGAATCTTCTTTCTGCAGATAGTGTGAGGTTGATCAAGAACAGATTCATGGTGGTTTTCGATCAACACCCTACCAAATGGTGGAGACCGTGGAGTGGTGACTTTCAGATACTCAGTATTTCCCCATCAAAGCTCATATGCATTTTGGCATGCGAAATTCTGTTCGGGGAATCTCTTGAATTTTGTTATGCAACCAAACAACTCGTTACTCTGAACCAATCTTGGTACAATGCCATGATACCAATCTATGTTTTTTTGGGAAAGCTGGGTCAGAAGCCCTGTGGCTTGCCAGATGTAGAATCTCAGTTATGAAGGAGCTAAGCAAGTAATCTAGGAAACAGGAGAAGGCCATCTCAAAGCACATCATGACCTAAACGCAACACCGGCGAGACCTAAGAAGGCAACCTGATTGGGAAACTGAGGATTCATAGTACCTGCAGTCTCTCAGACTTTATATTCATCAGTTTTGAAAGCGGGGGAAGGGATCTCTTTTATACAACCGGAAAAAAAAAAAAACAGAGCAGAGCAGATTTGATTGGGCTACCCAATTCGGGAGGTGCAGGGGTGTACTAACTGAAGTAGCAAATTTGGTTTGCCTTCCAGTCCCGAAACCGAGTGGTATTTGCAAAGTTCATTTGTTGTTGAAAAATAGCTCTCTGACAATAATTAATATACACACAAGCGTATAGAAACACATGTATGCATTTTTGTAGTTGGAAGACATTAAGAAAAAAACTGATATTGTTTCTGAATTGATGTCTAAATCCAGTTCTTTGTAGGGTTTTTTTTTTTTAATAAATAAATAAACTCCACACTTGCTGCAGGGATGGCATTAGGGCTTGTTATTCCATTTATGAGTTTTGATTAAGATCCAGGGTTCAAGCTTCTTGGTGGTTGTCCAACTAAAATGGAAGTACATTTTGTGCTTCAAAATATTTTATGCTGATGCACATAAATTATCACAAAAAAAGTAGCCAGTGGTCTACATGGAAATCTGTTGGGGTGGGACTACACTTGGAATAAATAACAATGCCAGGGAGGGATGGAATTTTTGCACCCAAATATTCATGTTTTTCTCTCTCAATACACTAGGGCTTATTTGTTATTTTGGATAAGATTTGATAGGAAATAAGGAATTAGTAATATTGGGGTCCCACGTGTATTTTTGTACACTAATAGACTATAAATGAAATTATATATACAGTGAAAAATTTGATTCATTATTGGTTAAAGTATGATAAAGAATGAGATAAAAGTTATAAAGTTATTACTGACCGTTAGAAAATGACAGAAAATAATCCGAAACTTGGTACTAATAATATCAAGGGAATTTAGTATTACTAATTTCATGAATGAGGGACTATCAATTTCTCATTCATCAGACTGTTAATCTGAGACCTACAATACAAACGTGAGATTCATAATATTAAAGAGAAAATCTTTTTGATGGGTCAACTTTGTCCCTTAATTCAGTCCATCCTCCCTTAATACATCATAACAAACAAGGCCTATAAGTCATTGGATAATTAAAAATCTCGTAACATGAAAATTTCGAGATACGATCGAATCATTTATAGTGTATTGGAACTGAAGAGCATAGATATTTTATGCTAGCTCTTGTTTAACGGGTCTCAAGTATTTATTACATTTTCGTTACTTTTTTAAATGTGCATTACATTTCCGAGAACAAATCTAGACAATTGGTGGTTTTTACTAATATTCATTGGAAGTATGTTAAATATTTTTTTAAGCCCAACGCTTTGTTAGAAAACCGTCACTAGTTTACAATCAGAAACGAAGCAATTTTAGGGATGGAAGTGTTTGGAATCTTGCAATGGATGTTGGGTATGCCATTGTCGACGTGTTTAAGAGAAAGTAATCAAAAGTTCAATGTGTTTGTATCAAGTTAATCTTCCACATGAGTCTTAGGCTCCGTTTGTTTTGATGAAAAATATTTTTTATATTTTTTAATTTTTAGTACAATAAAAATTAAAAATCAACGAAAAATATTTTTCAAGTTAATGAAAAATAGGTTAATTTTGGTAGAAAACGTTTTTCACTTTTTTACGGCGGAAAACATTTTCCACCATTGTCACCACCGCCAGGGGGACAGGGGTTCAGTTGCCGAGGGTCTGTGGGTTGAGGTTCGCGATACAGGTTTTGGGTCGGAGGTCAGGGGTCGACTGCCAAGGGTTCGAGATTTGGGGGTCTAAGGACCTGGGGTTCGGGAATTTGAGGGCCGGAGGTCGAGGGTACGGGGGGTTAGGGTTCAGGGCTCGGGGTTTCAAATCAGGGTCGAGGGTCGGGGGTTTAGGGGCCAAGGGGATGGGGGTCCAAGGTTTCGAGTGTCTGGGATCCAAGGGCTCGAGGGTTTGGGGTTAGGAGTCTAGGGGTATGTGGGCCTAGGGGCCCAAGGGCCGGAGCCTAGGGTCAGGGGATTGGATCCGAGGCTTTGGGTCGGCGATGGTTGTCTGGGGTTGGGGTCAGGAGTCAGGAGTCTGCGGGTCCAGAGTTGGGGATCTGGTGGTCTGGACAATTGTTAAGGAATTCTTGATCACATTTTACATAATTTGCAAATGGCTTATTTGGCTCAACGATAACATTACCGTTAGTGTCCCAAAAGATATGTTCCGATGGCAAGAATCTTGAGAAAATAGAAAAATATAATTGTTAAAAGTCAAATATCTAATAATTTAATGCCCGGACTAATTATATTCAAATGTTGGATTAATTTAGAACCCGGACTAATTATATTCAAATGTTGGATTAATTTAGAAATCTTAGTCGAAGAACTTTTTTAAACATAATTTATTCGAGTTCAACATTTCTTTTATTAATTAACTCTGCAATCTAAAATAACCATATAAAAGGGTTGGAATCTAATTCTTACTGTAATTCTTAGTTAGATAAATAATAAAAAATTACTTTTCTATTTCTACCTACTCTAGATGAGAGAATTATTGAGACTTAGAATCATATTTCCATTTTCCTCAAGATTTCAACCGTTCAAACATAAATTAAAAGTGAGAGTTCAAGTCACAGGGTTAGTTTCTCCAGAAATGAGAATAAAAATAAGAATGCATACATCTGATCTTTTTCAGATTTTTCTCCAGATAGTTTCATGCATACGTCTTCCATCATCTTTCTCGGCTTTTCTTAGATGAAAAAAGACCATATCTAATGACCACATTTGAGTATCACGTAATGTAACACTTTATATGTAGTGTTTATAACTTTATATCACTTTGCGGTCCCATTATTTATTTTTAAACGCCAAACATGAGATATCATATCATGTGGTACTTAAATTCATTCAATGATTGTTTCTTGTCCATCTGTTTAAAATTGAACCCAGTGAGGTAAAAGGCCATGTCTTGCTCAGATTTGCGACAATTACAATTTCAATTCAAAACAAAGGTAAAAGGAACCCGGGTGCGTGCTTTGCGAGGATGCACAGCACGCTGTTGTGCGGTCCAAGGTACTCGAGTTTTCAAATATATTTTTATAATCGAATTTGTTTAGCATATATAGCTTGCTGTTTATTAATACTGTATTCTCTTAATTATTGTGCATCTCACGTTTTGTGAGATTATCTGACCAATAGATACATAATTCCTCCTGAATTGTTGCATCCAAATGTAGAATGCCATCTCCTGGATTATGTAACCAAATCTCATGTCTAATTCAATCGATCAAATATGCCCCTATGGCATTGTATAGGAGAACAAGGTAAAAACTGATGCTGGTTATGAATGAATAAGATATGAAAGACAATTTGTGGTTGGTACGCAGAATATGCTCACACCATACAAAACTTGAAAAATTATAAAATAATTAATTAGGTGTCTAGACAAACAGATACATAACCATAAGCCACATATATGGAAATGTACATAGAACTAGGCCATAGAATTTTTATTTTCTTTTTGATATAAGTAGAACTAGACATTGGAAATACATCCAAAAGAATGTTTAGCTGGAATAAAATATAGGGACTCGTCGTCCATACAGGACGTCCAAGACCCATTATTTATCAACAAGCTAAAAAAATCATTAGGCAGATATCAGACCTTCGGGGAGGGAGGTATTACCCTGGCCTGGGAAGAGAAGCCTGCGGCAACCATGTACAACAGCTGAATGGAAACTAGTCGGGCTGTCTATAAATACGAAGTGGCCAGCCTGCAATCATACAACGACGGTGTTTGTTAGAAATTATTATTTTTATCTTTTAACTTATAGCTCAACAAAAAGTTAAAAAAATCTAAGCATGTGTACTTATAAATTTTTGTTTGTAACTTCTGATTCTAAATCAACAAAGACAAATTCTACAACTTGAAACTATAAGTTTACATTTGTAACAAACATTTGTAACTTCGTTTTGAATATTAATCACATCTTTTCAGTTATAATACATAAATTCATGATTTCAGCTACACCAAACACTCTCAACAAAACTTCTATGAAACTTGACAAACAGTCAGATAAATATTTCTATATTTTTTTGGAGAGAGAGACCTGAGGGACCCTTATAATTTCACACGGGACTTTCATATCTTTGCGAGCTTCTTGGGCCCCTTCATAAGACATCCAATCTTGGACGCCATAAATAAAGGTCGTCGGCACTTTCCATTCCGATGCACTGCACACACAGCAATGAGCGTTACAACCTTCCAACCCTCCCGAGGAGAGGAATTCAAATGCAAAAAAAAGCCTAGAACAGCCTTCCATACTATTTGTTTTATAGATGTCATGCTATATCAGAGATTGCAGGTAAAAACTCTATGCAGTATATCTTTCATCGGCAATTCAGACAAACAGCGTCTTAACAACTACCTCCAACAGCTAACCTTCCTAATTTTCAAAGTTCAACCTCAGGTCCCCTGTTGAGTTGTATGGAGCCCGAGTAACGTACACCAAGCCACATGTTCCCTGATTCAACTTGTAACCTAGCTAGACATATCGTTCTTTCTTTTTTCTTTTTGTTTTCGTCTCTCACAAATCCTATGTAGGGTTTGGTTAAACCGAAATACCCTTCACTTCAAATCCGCTACCCAAATGGAGCTTAAGAATTATTCTCAATAACTAAGACTGATTATAACAGAATGAAAGAGATGGTGGATGTGCATCTCTCTTCATGCTTGGAAAAAAAGGAAAATAAC
>JAULJZ010105533.1:0-11737 GCA_032270985.1 Heliamphora pulchella | reverse complement strand
TGGGAATAGGCACAAACTGCCTACATCCAGCATGTACTCTTCTACTCCTTTAGCTTTTCTCAGCACATTTTTCATTCGGTCGATCTTATCCGCCAGCGCGGACTCCCTAGACTGGCAGTGTTTTCTTCCTCAATTGTCACCTGTCGAGGGTTCCGTGGTGGTGGTGGAACAACTTACGGTCCATCGGGGACCTGATTGTCATCCCAAAAGTCTTCGGTATTCTCATTTGTATTCTCCGACTGTCCATTCTCAACGGGCATACGGGCCTAAATTTCCTGGATCTACACCTGATACTGATTTTGAGCTTGGGTATGTTGCTCCACAACTTTTTGTATCTCAGTAATGGCTCTCATTAGAGCTGTCAAGTTCACCTCATTCTTTGCCATTTCAGTTGATTTAGATGGCTGTTCAGATACCCTACAAAGTCTGCCTAATCTTGTCCTTACCCAAACATGTGTTGACTGTACTCTCCTCGGCCTAATGGTAAACCCACAGAGAAACCTAGATTCCAAGAGCCAAAATGACGAATATCAGATACATCTCGGATGAAATTCTGACAATAGACAGCACATATCTCGAATACCCAAAACAGCAAATCATGGACAGATAAACAATGCCCCTGTCGGGCTCATCCTGGCAGCATAACAATAGGATGACTCGAAATGACAGCTAAGGAGAAGATTAACTAACTTTTAGAGGAAAGGTTTATCTAAACGGACAGCACTCCGGTGTGAAAAAAATAGTTCTAACCCTCAAGAGACCGGCTCGATCTAGAATTCTAAAGCATAACGGTAGAAAAATAGCTCGATCTAAAATTCTAGAGAAAATGGGCAGCATAACGGTAAGAAACTAGCTCACGCGGGAATAACAAGGATCTACGAAAAACGAGCCTAAACAAAGGCGGGGGTATGAACTAACAACCCGGGAAAAATTCGAAAGATAGAGCAACTACCCTAAGGGCTTCAAAATAAAACACGGGCATGACTCCGAGAAGAAAACTATGGCATGAAAACCAAATATGGTGAAAAACAAAGCCCGGGTAAGAACCCAAAGGAAAAGCTAACCTAATCAAAATGGGATAACAGAAAACCCGGGCCAAAAATCCGAAAAAGGACTAGCCTAAGCCGAACAAGCAAGCCTAACAATAGCAATCAAAACATACAATAAAGAAAACACATAATCCTACTATGGTTAGCATCACCTAATGGAGAGTTCTAAGTTCACTATATGCAAAAGGTCGATTTTGGTCAATCGAACAGGGTACCTTCTGAATTAAACTGGGTATATTCCTCCCATGCAGAACATAGTCAAACAGTATGCCCGAACTCTTTTACTACACCTATGATAGCGTGCAGTCAGTAAGGGTTGCCCGACTTCCCAACAATGCCCGAAACGAATGTATGTTCAGGGCGTCAAGTCGACTGAGCAGGGGGGCTTGAAGAATAATGCATATACATGCGAAAATGCAAATGAAAATTTTTTATTAAGAACCAATTATGCTTTCAAGTCTAGCCCTCTTATTTAGTTTTAGAAACCAGTCCCCAGCAGAGTCGCCAGAAAATACTGCGGCGTTGGAATTTACGAGTTTTGAAAAATGTTCAAAAATAAGAAAATTCAAAGATATTTGAAAAATATTGTAACACCTTAAAAGCTAAATTTTGAAAATTTATTTTTGTTGAAAATAGAGTCGCCACTTAGTTTTTCAAGAAAATAAAGAAAAACAAAAATGGCTACTGATCTTAAAAACGCTAACTAGAGAAAAAGGGTTTGGAAGTTAAGGTACGAATTGGGAAAGGTGTTAGGCACCCCGTTTGCCTAATCGTAAGGTTAGCCTCTACTGATCATTATTGGTTTTTTAATAAAATTTCTCAAATGTATGCACATAAAGAAAATGAGGGCAAAAAAAGAACATTCAAAATTAAATATAAAAAATATATAAGATATGCACATAGCACTCCAAATTATAGCAAATAAAATAGGTAAAATCCTAAGTCCTAAAGCGTACAAATTCTAACTAAAGGATAAATAGAATATTACCACATGCAATATTCACAAAAACAAGCTAACTATCATGATTTAAATAAAAGAGTAAAAGCATGGTATAAATTGTTAAAATTACTTAAGTATGAATTTACTACAAAGATAAGCTAAACTATTTTAAGCATATTAGTAAACTAACATGCATAAATTATCAAAAGTATAACCAAAACAAAAGCATGTGAAATTCTTACATTAAAACAAAATTTACTAACAAAGAAATTTAAAATAAGCGTTTTATAACAAAAAAAAATTAAGGAGAAAAAAAAAACTTTACAAAAGAAAAATTATGCTAAAATAAAAATGTTAGAAAAATACTGCTTAACTATTTGCATTTTATGCTTTAAAATAGACAAAAAAAATAAAAAAAATAGAAAAAAATTATACTACCATTTAAAAGTGCAAATTAACTTGAAAGTCTTTTGGAGATTTTTTGAATTTACCAAAAATAAAAAAAATAAAAAAGGGTGTTGAGAAAAGAAAATGAAGCTATAGAAAAAAGAAAAAAAATAGAGCTTTTATAAGAAAAATAAATACTACATTATAAGAAAAAGAAGAAAAAAGACATGTTAGCATTAAAGATTAATTAAAGTTAAAAGAAAAATGTACTAAATTAAACATCGTAAGGAAGCAAAGAAATAAAATACTAGAAAAAAGAAAGTACATTATTATTGGAAGAAAAGAAAAAGCATTGGAAAAAAAAGTTTTAGAAAAGAAATATTAAACTATAAAGAAAATAAAATAGAGTATTAAATTAATGTTATAAGAAAAGAAAATGAAAATGAAATAATGTGCTAGTAAAAGAAATTAAACTATCTAAAAAGAAGAAAAGAAAATAAGTGCTAGAACATTATATTAATATAAAAAGAAGAAAAGAAACGAAGAAATAAAATACTAGAATTAAATGAGTGTAATATTGACAATTACAATCATTTTTATGTAAGTGCTTATATTATAACAATAACGACATTATTTAGTCGTATCGTTAAATCATGTTAGCACTAATTAGATGAATTAATTAAAGAAAAAGATAATGTGCTTAGTGTGAAAATGTAAACTAAGAAATTAAAGCAACTAAATTAAATGAAATTAAAACAACTAAATTAAATGAAACAATGTAAATGATAAACAAGATTAACTATGTAAATAAAAAGGAATACATGAATTGAAATTAAATATAACCCGATCACCCTAAAAGTGAGAGAATAGGGTTAGAAAGACTGGAGATCCAAGCGAGGTACCTGGATTGCTTAAGAATCTTCAAATTGGGGGAATGTGCTTCGATGTGCCAATCCTTGGGTGGTGATCAAAGCAAGGCTCTAATGTAGGTGTCGAAAGTTCGAATCTCGGTATTTCGGCAGAGTTTCGGCGTCGGGGCTCGGAATTGCTCTGCGTCTCGGCAGAGCTTCACTCTCAAAATGTCTCACTCAAATTATGTCCTGAAAACGTACTAGAGGTACGGTATTTAGATAATTCTTCAACCAATGAGATGCTTACACGTTCTGGGACACGTCAGGATTTTTCAAGTAGGCGGTCGCTAAGTCATGAGTTGGCGGTCACCATTGGAGTTGGCGGTCGCCAGGTTTGGAGTTGGCGGTCGCCAGGTTGGGAGTTGGCGGTTGCCACTTTTGGCTAGGGTATCCAAGAGGTTCTATGGCGGTCGCCTTCCTTGGGCAGCAAGTTTCGATGATTTCAACAAAATTTCATTGGTTTGAAAGTTTCGGGTTCAAATACCGAGCTTGGATCACTTCTCGAGGATCGTACTGAGGCACTATTTCACCTGTTTTCATCATCGGATTCGCCTAAGATTAAGCGGAGTCAAATTGGGATGTCTATACCAACACCCTCTTCATGACTTCAATTGACAGAATCTCATAATCCAATCAACTAAAAAAACACTAGAGGAGAGCAGTCGATCGAGCCCTATAACCCAATCGATTAAGAAGCCACCACACGACCAACCAAAACCACCAAACGCCCAACACAGGAACCAGTCGACTGGTCCCCCACCCAGTCGACCCAAACATGCTATTGGAATCTCACTAAACTCCCCAAAAACATTGGTCAGTCAATTGACCTTCACGATCCAGTCGACTGAATCCCTAGTTTAGTCGGCTAAACCCAGGTGGAAACGACCACCGAGCTACGGGTTTAGCCCCCAAAACCCCAAAATGAAGCCTCTAAACTCCCATCCAACACTCTCGGACAAACACAAGCTCAAGACTAACACCAAAATCTCGAAAGAAACACTCGAGACCCAATTTCATCCAATCAAAATCGATGAAAAATGGGTTTAAACCCAAAAATCAACGTCTGAAACATAAAGTGATTTTATGCATTTTAAAACGGTAAAAGCACGCTCGATTATACGTAGCACCCTTATAAGACATGAAAGTCTAGGATCTTACCTTGTTGAGTTAAAAACTCGACACCTTGATCCACGTGTAAAATCAAATTTCATCAGAATGAAATTTTATCCGAATGAACGCGTAGCCCACCGTGCCAATAGCAAGGATCCACTGTTGGATTATCAAAAATCGAGCCCCGGGCCCCCGAAAAGTTAGAGAGAAGGCAGAGAAAAAAGAAGAAAACATAGCTGAGAAGTTTTGAATATATCTTTTGAAAATATCTAACGCTAGATATTTATAGGCCACGAAAATATTTCTTTTTGAAACCCGCATTACAGTGCCCAACGTCCCCGGGAACCAACCCTGCTTGCATATCTAAATTCGAACATGCATAAACACACATATAAACATGCTAAAACGAAAACGACAAACACGCGTCGAAAAACGCATAAAAAGAAAACGGGTCAAGGTCTCATATATGGAAACTATAATAATATATGAAAATACTAAATTTATCATAAATATACTAAAATAATAGGTCTTAGGATGAAAGACACAAAAAAAATACATCAAATTAACTTTTAATGCATTTTCTTGCACAATAAGGGCATGAAAATCAAGAAAAGCCCCTTGATTATGGAAAATTAGATTTTTGTTCCCCAAACTGACCCCTAGCTATATTTATCTCTCTCATATCTGATTTGCATCCCTCAAAAGTGGAAACATCTCAAATCATCATATCTCATTAATTAAAAAGAAGAAAAAAGTCTTTTTATGGTACATTTTGTCCCCTTTGTGTTCCCTAACCCTTGCCTGTATAAAACAACCCAAACACCCTCTTTTCTACATGATATTTTTGGCCAAGAGGGGGGAGAGACCAGAAATTCTTTGCTCTTGAGTGTTAAGGTGAGATTGAGGGAGAAAAAGGAAGAAAAGGAAGGAATCAAGAGAAATTTTCTAAAGCTAAGTCCTAATTCATCATCCACCCTCCTTTGATATCTTAAACAAGTAAGTAAAACATGCAAACCATATGCATAATATCCTTCAAAATATCCCTCAACACATCTCTTTAAACACTTTAAGAATCGAGAACTGAAAATAAACTGAAAAGGCGTCGTAGTTGAAAATTTGGGGATGTTATGTTTATGGGTGATGTGAGATGTTCTTGTAGGTTGTTATATTTGATTTTGATGACTTCTAAGTGTGCTGAAACCTTGATATTAATGTCTAAAATACAAGTATGCAAAGAAATGGGATAAAAACTTGACATGTCATAAGTAAGAGACTTGGACCCTAAGAGACTTGATTTTTGAGAATATAGATGTTTTTGTCCTAAACTTTGGAATGCCATAACTCAATGTAGAAAATTCATCTAAGCATGTTCTTTATGTCCAGATTTATATTTTTATGTTATCTTTCATCCAAAGTTTGTTTCAACTCATTTGAGTAATTAGAACTCGAGATATTGCAATTTTACCAAAGTGTGTCGTTTTCCAATAAGTCAACACCGCTGACCTGAAAACCTTAGTTTAAAATGAGATCTGAACTTTGGTCAAAACACAAAAGTCGTAGATAACATGTATATCCATATACTCACCAAAAAAGAGAACAAAATATTGAGTGGTTATAGGTCAAAACCCCTTTGAAATTCTCTATTGAGTTTCAGCCTTCAAGGGACATCTCTATCACATATTTTTGTGTAGTCCAAAACCCCTATTATTTGTGACCTATTTCAAAAGTAGTCTACATGAACATTGTTGCTAATATAGTGAACTACTTTTTATTTAAAAATCAGACCTTAAACCCTCGGGATGATACCCGAATACCATTTCAAACCCTCTGTCCAAAACCGGCTCTACTGAGTTTTGGCGGCTGATAGAACCTATTTTCTAAAATGACTAAAAAGTCTAACTTTTTCCAAATAGCTACCCTTAACTCTAAACATGAAACTTGTAGGGGACATGTTGAAATAGCACATACACAAAAATGGGCTCATTTGGACTTGATATGATACCCCAAATTCGAGACCAACAAAAGCATATGTTTTGTAAAATCTTGAAAAAAGTGTTGAACCATTTTTGCTTAGGATGTTTTGTTCACCCTTTTGCCTTAGATTTTGGCCTTAGTGTTAAACATGAGAGTTGTAGAAAATATTTTTATCTAAATAATATTTAAAAATCATAACTTGATTTCAAGTCTAAATGCCCCAAAATCTTGTTGGCTCTTTTAATTTAATACTTAATTTTGGCCTTAAAAGTTGTTAAGTGTGAATTGGGTACTATTTGCTATGAGACCCGAGTTTTATATGATGATCAATTTGAATTAATTGATTAGTGTTTCTAAGTGAATGTATGATGATTTAGAACTTATGCTATCATGTTGAATCATATCTTGAGAATTGTTGTTTGTGCTTCACATACTTGTACCTTATGTTTTACGCGTTGTACCCGAAATTTTGTCATGCTAGTTGATGCCATGCTATAGATATTTGCACTTGAGATCAATATTATACATCATAGACATTGTTACTTGTATCTTGGCATATTGAAGTCCATCTGTGTAAATCGTTGTAGGGATGAGTTATTATCTTTCTTAGTTCTAACTCTAGGGCGTCCTTGATTGCCATTTTTATAAATATTTTGGGATATATTTTCCTTGTACACCTTAGGTTCTTCCCTGGTGTTACAAATTTGCTTTATACACCCTGGGTTCGTCCTTGGTGTTTGAAATAGTTTATCAGGAATATTGTTGGGCATTATGGGTTCGTCGCTAGCATTCTAATTTCGATAGCTTGGACTTTTGGGTTGACACTTGCGAAGGCATCACGAGTCTTAAGGTGGGACAAACCGCTTATTATATATATGATTTAACTGATTGATTGATTATTGCATTTGTTGGCTTAGAGTATGGCGTGGACCCCGATGCCGTTGCCATTGAGTAAAACAGTTGTGGCATGAAGCCCAGCGAAGCATTTACTATTCGTAATGAGGCGCGATGATGGCTTTGGTGATTAAATACCCATAAAAGTCTACTCTGGTAATTTTCGGTGTGGAATCCCTATTATAATCTGGGTTCATGTTGGGTTGGACATCTGCATTACATACACGACATCTCATATACACTTGTTTATTGACTTATCGGCTATCCTGTCATAAATTTGTCTGTCTCCTTGACTATAAATTGTACTGGATGTTATATGGTATGTGTTATGATGAATTTTATGCTGTGAGATTAGTTAGAAAGTTAGAGTGTTTTGTTTCTGGGCCTTGGCTCATGGCATTCGTGCCATAGGTGATGAGGAGTTCTTGG
Source organism: Heliamphora pulchella (assembly GCA_032270985.1). Lineage (NCBI taxonomy): Eukaryota > Viridiplantae > Streptophyta > Magnoliopsida > Ericales > Sarraceniaceae > Heliamphora > Heliamphora pulchella. The sequence continues at coordinate 4,043 of JAULJZ010105533.1, read as the reverse complement.
AGGAAGTCATCCTAGTGGGAGAAAAAGAGTTGAAAGAACAGGGTGAGTTCCAAGAGCACATGGATCCCGCTGATGCATTCTGAGAAGTGGAGACCTCTGTTTTTATTCTATTATTCAGTTTTCCCATGCTTAGTATAAATTTTGAAATTTCTTAGTGAAACTATAATAATTATGTATTTTTGAACAGTTCAGAACTCCTTTATGATATAATAACTAACGTATGTAAATATGAATGTTTGGCTAGTATATCCCTATATTTATATTTATGTATGTCCCGACGTGTCCGGAGGATGAGACGTCACACAAATGCTCTCGGCTTCAATTCCACATCTCCGACGACCTTAAGCCATCTCCATTTCACGGCAATGGTGTACATCCTCTGATCGAGGAAGGTAGTGTCCAATGATTTCAAGACGAATATAACAGTGGTGGCTCATGGCAATAGTAATAGCAATGGCAATGGAGTCCTTCATGATGTCCAACATATTCAACTCTCTTAGATGCTCTCAGCTTCGATTCTACATCTCCGATGACCTTAATTTGTTAAATTTTTGTTATGATGTATAAATTCATCATTTTTCCTTTTTCTTTATGATCTGGAGCTTCTTTTGGCAGATGGTTCTTGCTTTACGTTTCACTCGCTATTCTCCATGTATTGTTTTTTGTTTTTGGTTCAATCTCATCCTTGGTTCGAAGAAACCGAAGCCAAACTGAAATCGAACCAACGAAATACATAATCGACCAGTTCAGTCCTTGCATTTTCTTCGATCCCCTTGGTTTGAAAAATAGGAATAACCAAGTTTGTCGATGGAAAAATATCTTAAAAATTGGACTGCACTGAATTGATTACACCCCCAATTTGTTTATCAATTAAAATGAATAATTAAGTATTTAGCCATTCAAAAGAGTTTTGCGAACTAAGTACATTTTGAAAACATTTGTTTCTCAATTGAAAATGAATAATTAATTATTTGGCCATTTAAAGTGTTTATATTTTTATAAATAAAATGTTTAAAAATTAATTTTCCTTTAGACCAACTATTTTGCAACTAAATCGTGTAATAACTAAATAGCATGTTTGGTACTCATGTTTTCTAAAAATCAAGCATGTGGATCTCATAATTATTGAATATTTATAACAAAAATAAAATATGTTTCAAAGGCATTGTAATATAGGCTAACGAAATTAAAACACATAATTATTTATATTTTAAATTTATATCATTAGGATGATAATAGGATATAAATTTCAATATTTATTATAATAAAATTGAATCAGGATAAATTAGAACTAACCAACTACTTGCAATTTCATTAGAAATAAATTTAAAATTTATTAGGATAAGACTATGTTTGATTAAATTTTGAAGTTTGAAAAAAATTATGTTAAGATAAAAAAAGAGTAGGTTGAAAGAACAGCAACTAAGTTTATTAAGAATAAGCTAAAAAATTAATTAGGATAATATTCTATCAACATAAATTTTAAAATTTGAAATAAGTTATATTTTTAAAAATACTAGAGAACGATGGTGATTAACATTATTATGAACAAATTTAAGATTATATCAGGATAAATTTTAAAATTTGAAACAGTAGTAATTTAGACCAATAAAATTATGGTATATAATCATTAAATTAAAAGATTTAAAATACCAAAAAAATAAAATGGGACTTTGAATTTAAAAAAACTAGCAATATTTTATTGGGTAAATTACACTGACCTCCCATTTGGTTTCTGACAAAAACAGAAATATCCCTTGTAATTTTAAACATATCACTAACCTCCCATTAAATTTAATTTTTGCATCAAATTAACCAAACTGTTAAAATTTTTATTACACTTAATGGAAACCACATCTGAAAACCACTGCCCTCCAAACCACCCTCAAAACCACTACCCCAAAACCACCCCCTAAACCCACCGTCTCTCTCTCTCTCTCTCTCTCTCTCTAAGACCCTGACTCTTATCTTGTAGGTTATTTATATATTTGATGTGCTTATTTCAGTATATGAATAGTATCGATCCTTGGATTATGCTTTACAGTTGTAGAACAGCATGTATAAATGTGTTATACGCTTTTTGGGGTCTGGTAGAGGCTTGTTTGGACCTTAGAAACCTGCTTTTGTCTTGGAAACGTCGAAAAATACACTGCCCTAGGGTTCGGTCGATTGAACTCAGTGGTTCGGTCGACTGGACAGTGTAATTTTTGGTTTTCTATAAATATGGCAGTGGCAGAGATATTTATTTAAAAATCTTTCTTCCAAGCTAAGAAACCCCTTTTCTCTGCCTTCTCTCTAGCTTTGAGGGCCCGGGGATTGGTTTTGTGTTCGATCCTTTGCGGATCCTTGCTATCGGGGCCAAGGGCTTCGCATCCATCTGGTCGGATTCTCGTTCTGATACCGTTCAGTTTTGAGATGTCGAGTTTTTGACTCTTCTAGGTAAGATCCTAAACCTTACTACTGTATAAGGGTGATATGCGTGATTATATGTGTTTTCACCGGGTAGAAAATGCATCAAATGTGATTTTCATGTGTAAACCTTAGTTTTGGGTAAAAGTGGATTTTTACGCAATTTCTTGGTTGTATACATGTTTCGGGTATGTGGTATCTGTAGTTTTCAAAAGGAGGTTTGAAAATGAGGTGCTTTGTGAAAATGGTGAAAAACGTCTTTTTGGAGGTTTGGAGCCAACTTGCGGGGTTGAGTCTCACCTTTTAAATGTTTTGTGAAAAATGATTTTAGATCTCTATTTGATGGATTGGATCTCTTTTATACATGTGTTGTATAAACTGTTTTGTGGGTTTCGTAGTTGAGTTACAGTGGATTTTTAAATGTTTCCATAGATGTACTGTGATAGTATGTGGTTTGAGTTGGGCTTCTATTGCTCCTTGGTGGAAGTTCAAAAACGTGCGCAGAGTGGGTTCGCTACGATCCCTCGGGTTAATCCCCGTAAACGTGGTTTGGTTATGCTTCGTCCATCGATTGTGGCAATCCGTAAAGAAGCAGATGCGTGGTTTGAGTGCTTTCCCATCGGTCGTGGAAATCCGTAAAGAAGTCGGTTGCCTTCGTGAATGACGTTGTTGTTGTAACTTCGTATAGAACTTGTCATTACCTAGCAGGCCTTCAGTAGGTCAGGATTAGGGTAATGGGCAAGAGTCTATAATTGTTACCTTTGTCGTACAACAGAGTCGGTACATAGGATTTTATTTACATCTTTTTTCCTCGGTTGTGTGGCCCGAGTGGAGCTTACTATTTATTTACAGCTTTCCCTTAACTGTGGGATGATATCTGTTAGGATATTATGTATAGTTTGAATGATGGAAAACGTGGGTTTTTATGAGAAAACCTTTTGAGACTCGTGGTGGTCTGATGCAAACTTACGGTTTTGGAAAGAAAATCTTTTTGGTTCTTGTGGTTGAGCCCGTGTATGTATAATTGCATAGCCTGCTTTACAGTTTTATTGTCTATGTTCTATTGGGTTTCAGCTCACGGTGTGAAATTTTGCTGTAAAAACCTTTTCAGGTGAGCATGAGGTGTTGGCCTAGTTGCAGAGGTGATGGAAGACTTACTGTAGTTTTCCCTTTTGTTTGTACATGTACTTTTACATGTAACTCCTGTGATGGCAAGTTTTGTACGCCTTTAGGTAATATACTTATTCGTGTATGAGATGCATATTTTTAGTTTATGAGAGTTGAATTGTGGGGATTTTATCCAAATGATGTATATTTTTTGAGTTGAGGGCTTTTTAACTGCAAATCTTATTTTCTCAAACTATATTTTGGGTGGGCTTTTGCGTGACCCTGATGTTGGGGCGTGACAACTTGGTATCAGAGCTCTGGGTTCGAATACCTATGAGCCATAAAAAAGAGGGTACATCACCTTGTGAGGATGTATGTGTGCTTTTGATTGCATCTGTTACAGCGTTTTCCTAACATAGCATGATAGCTTGTGGTGTATACGTGGGTATAGAGGTTGGGCCTTAGGATTGATTAGTCTTGCTTTCGGGCATCTGGATTCACATACTTGGGAGCCATGTTAGAGACGC
>JAULJZ010105522.1:0-10207 GCA_032270985.1 Heliamphora pulchella | reverse complement strand
TTATTTTTTATTTTTAGGAAAAACATATTTTTTTGTTTTGTTTTTGTTTTGGGGACATGAAAACTAAGAGGAGAATCTTTTCAAAAATTCTGAAAAAAATTAGTGGAAATTTTTGTCGAAAATCATAAAAACTAGGGCAATTTTTTTTAAAAAAAAAATTAACAAATCCTAGAAAATTAAGGGGCATTTTTTTAAAAAAAAAATTCTAGAAAATTAAGGCAAATTTTTTTTAAAAATCCTGAAAAGTTAGGAAAAATTTTCAAAAATCCTAAAAAATTAAAAAAACATTTTTTAAAAATCATAAAAAATTAGAAAAAATTTTCAGAAATCCTAAAAAATTAGGAAAAGTTTTTTCAAAATTCTTAGTAAATTAAGAAATTTTTTTCAAAAATCCCTATATTTTCAAAACAAATCCTAAAAATCTAGAGGCCATTTTTGTAAAAACCTTTAAAAATTAGGGACAACTTTTTTTTTTTTTAGGAAAACATCAAGAGGGCATTATTGTAAAATTAAAGGGAGAGTTTTTATTTTTGTTTGTTTTTTTTTATTAACACAAAATGATAGAGATTTGCCTAGCGCACCAGGACTTAGGGTTCCTAGTCTTCTACTAGGACGTGCAAAAATCAAAGTATCGCCACTCATATACGAACCTAGGGTTATGGAGATTTGCCTGGCGTACCAGGGCTTAGGGTTCTTAGTTTTCTACTAGAACGTGCAAAAACCAAATGATCGTCATTCACACACGAACCTAGAGTTAGGGAGATTTGTCTGGCGTACTAGGGCTTAGAGTTCGTAGTTTTTTACTAGGACGTGCAAAAACTAAAGGATCGTCACTCACACACAAACCTATGATTAGGAAGATTTTCCTGGAGCACCAAGGCTTAGGGTTCCTAGTCTTCTACTAGGACGTGCAAAAACCAAAGGATCGTCACTTACACATGAACCTAGGGTTAGGAAGATTTGGCTAGCACACCAGGAGTTAGAGTTCCCAGGGTTTAGGGTACCTAGTCTTCTAGGGCTTGGGGTTCTTAGTCTTCTACTAGGATGTGTTGGGTTTTCCTGGCGCACCAGGGCTTAGGGTGCCTAATCTTTAGAACTTGAGAGATTTTCTCACCAGGGCTTCGGGTGCCTAATCTTTAGGGCTTGAGTGATTTTCCTAGCTCACCAGGGCTTAGGGCTTGAGAGAACCGAAGGGTCGTCACACACACACGAACCTAGGATTTTTATTGGTTTTAGTCATTTTTTGCATGTCTCCTGTTTGGGATGCTCTTATATATCCTCTGCTTGTCTTCTTCTTTTTAGACTGGTCACTATGTCCAAGGCTTCGGAGGTTTTATCTCTGGAGAGGTGTTGGAGTGATACGATGCCCTCCTTGCTCCCAGTCGGGCCATTATTGATGTCTCCGGCTTTGCTCGGTTCATACCCCTTCTGGGTAGGACGAGCAATGACCGTGTCTAGCTCACGGCCCTTGTTGAGCGGTGGTGGGATACCACCAACACCTTCCATTTTACCACTTTCGAGGCCACCTTGACGCCTCTCAATTTTGCTCTCATTATCGGCATCAGAGTCAGCGGTGCCCCTATTCTTTTTCACCCCACCATTGCTTGTTCTGCCAATGCCCTGATGTACTTGCTTGAAGCTATACATGTGCATATGGACTGAGACTGGGTCCGATATACAAGGTTCTTCGATTGATTCCGCCACTTTCAATGCACCGAGCCTCGCCACTACGAGTGGGTCACCCGAGTCTTTCTTCTGTATATGTTTGGTACCTCCTTGTTCTCGAACAAGGAGAATACCGTTCATCTGAATTACTTAGGTGCCCTTACTTGCCTCGATCGCGTCGCCACGTTTGACTAGGAAGGAGCCGCTCTCGCCACACCCTACAGCTTTATGAGGACTCTAACCCGGTTCCCCCAAGAGCTTAGCATTGGGGGATGGATATTGGAGGGTTTAGGAGGTATGCTTTAGTTTCTACACATTTTCCATTCATTTCTGTTCCATATTTATCCATTATCTGCCTCCGGACATCTTTTCCTTACAACTTTGGACCTATGAGTTCCTCGAGCTTCATGTCCTGGCGAACTCCTATGCTGACCCTTCAGTCATTCCCCGTGCGGCTCGGTGGTCCCGAGGCCTAAAGGGAAAGAAGGCTGGGGGGAAAGACATTGACAGATACCGAGCATCTTTGAATCGGCTGACCCCTGACCAGGTATCACTTTTGCCATATTTACTATACTGTACATTTCTCTCCGTACTAAACTGTTCACTACACTATTCACCACACTACACTGTATTGTTCACTGATCTGTTCTGCACACTGATCATTGTATTCACTGCTCACTATTTACTATTCACAACATTGATTACTGTTCTGTGCTGCACTATACTTTGAATTTCTACAGGTCCACTGGGATGTTTGGCGCTAACTGAAGGATTGGGCCGGCGCAGATCTGATGTGCAGCTGGGATACTGCTTCTAGGCAGATCCTGCTGGAGGGTCCATTTGGTCGGGAGTACTACCTCAAAGAGAGTGTAGTCTGCAAGTCACTTGGCCTCGACTACTTTCGGATCCTGGTGGTCCCTCCAGCTCGTATGCACCAGTCCGATCTCCTGAGTTGCGTGGACATGCTCTTGGAGATGATGGGGACACACGCCTCAGAGCTGCTGGTGGTTGAGGGAGATTACACGATTTGGACCTGAGAACATCTGCTAGGACTACTTGAACCTGACCCAACTGGCAATAGGAGGAGACGATCACCGGAGGCTACCAATGCCGAGGCTGGAGCTGTTACTGCTGGAGGTGCTGGGGCTGGGGCGATTGAGGTACTCTGGACTGTATCAGCCCTTATTTTTGGGTACCCTTTCGACATCCCTATCCCAGTTCCTTCTGCTCTGGAGTTTCGACCGGTGCATGCTCAGGTTTGCTTGTTTTTTTTTTCACTGTTTTCTTTTTTGTCTTTCCTCTATTGAGGCTGCTTAGTTCTTTATTCCTTTTAACAGGCGGATCAGGCCTAGCTGGACCACCTTATGCTGGTGGTGAGTGGCATGCGGACCCTGATTCGCTAGCAGGATGTTGCTCTACGTGCAGCTGAGGTCCCTTTTGTTCCTCTACCGATGAGTGTTTCTCTCTTCGTGATTTGGTCATTCTCTTCTATATTTTATTCATACTCTTGCTTCTTTCTACAGGCACCAGTAGCTGCCACCGGTGCAGTACCATCACAGGCTCCGATTCAGCATCTTGCTGCTACCCCAGTCCTATCTCAAGCACGAGGTCGTGGGTCCCGTGCCACCTCTTCCAGAGCTCGCTCCCGAGCATCTATCTCCTCTGCCCAGAGCTGCTTCAGAGTTGTGTCCTCTTCTTCAGATGGCGGAGATGACAGTGATGATTTTGAGAGACTCTTTGAGGATGATAGCTCGGAGGAGGCCGGTCCTTCTTCTCGCCAAATCTGCCCGAGGCGAGAGTGAGAGAGATTGAGAGAGACTCCCCCCTTTCCAGATACATTTTTATACATTTGATTTTTTGGGCCGCGTGCCTTAGTTTCACTGGTTATTAGGCCTAGGTGCCCCAGTTTACATTCTGATACATTTTGTCACTTTTTACTGTATTTTTGGGCCTTTGTTCCATTTACTGCTTTGTGTATACCTTATTTGCATGATCTATCTTCATTTACTGCTCAAACTATATGATACAAGTCTCAAAACGTTCTCAGGTTATAAAAACTGCAAACACACCCATGCCCGCCACTTTTAAACATGGCAGTCGCCATAAAACCTAAGGGACACATGGCGGTTGCTCGGTCAACAGAATGACGTCACTATACTGTGTACTTTCATGTTGGCGATCGCCCACTCTGAGTTGGCGATCGCCCACTCTGACTGTACTATTCTCTGAATTTTTAATTTCTCGTCTTTTATGCCTTATAAATACCCGCCTTTAGGGTTCCCATTTCCTGTCACTCTCATCCAGATGGCTTCTTTTGATGGTCCACTTTCTGTATGAATTGAGGAGTTCTCCCACATTGAACGCCTAAACTTTTCCTCGTTTGGCATTAACTCCGTGTTTTCCCTAATGGCTGTTAGGATTGACAAACCATTATTGAACGCTGCTGCTCAGTTATGGGACCCATAAACCCATGTTTTTCATCTTGGTTTGGAGGAGTTATGCCCCACTATGGAGGAATTTGCTGCTATTCTGGACCTGACCCCGCAGAGCTCTGTTGTTGTTCCTACTTTCTTCCTTTCGGCTCGATAACAGATAATACAACATTGTGGCCTGTCCAAGATGGAAGCTTCTCTCTTGACATCTGACGACTGCCCTGACATTCCATGGATTATTGAGAGGTTTTGCCCTATCGGCGATCTCAGTGACCTTAATTTTTAGATGCGACGATGCTATGCTCTGTGTTTCTGCCTCTTGGCTTAATTCCTTCTCGTTCTTTCTGATGAATGAGTTAGCTGCACGCTCATAGATATTGTGGACCAAATGTGGTTGGGGAAACACTTCGTCCCACTGGCTCTGGGTGAAACGCGGATTGGCCTGGACGCTGTTCACCGTAGCGAGACTACCACCTTTGCTGGTAGCCCCTTGCTTCTTCAAGTACACTCAACATCTTTCATACACACTGCTGTTGATAGCTGCCCCCTACTTTCCCTTTTCGCGAGTCTTCAACGGTCAACTCAAATACCCCTAGTCCTCATAACTTCCATCAAGTAGGTAGCGGCAAATCGTGAAGGGCATCTTTCCTTGTCGGAGTTCCTTTATCAAAGCCTTGCGGTACCACCTCCTACTTACCTCTTCCCCAAGTCTTCAACGATCAATTCCCCCACCCTCCCAGGCTTTTATCGGGGAGCTCCTACTGTGCCCTCAAGGGGGTCAGTTTCATCCTAACTCAACCATGATAGGTGAATTAAAGCCCGAACTGTACTCAAAATTCTTGTACGCTTCTACTTTGATGTCCTCCAGGGTCGCTCTCTCAGCTTCCTAGCTGGTCCCATTTTACCCCTTCATCTAATTCAGGCTCGGGTTCTAAGGGCTCATCATCGTACCCTCCAACTCCCGAGGTCATCCTTTCATCTTCCAGACCAGTCCCTTCTACCACTTCATCTAGTTCAGGCTCGGGCTCCAAGGGCTCATCATCATACCCTCCGTCCATCTCGTAATCCTTGTTAGCCATCTAAGACCTCCTTTCAATCTGTTTTATTTCTTTGAGGCATCTTACTTTGTTTTAAAGATTTTACAACTTTCCTTTTTATTTTATTTGTAGAGTTTGGGACTTGCGATCCCTCCCTTTTATTTTTACAACTTTGTAACTCAAACTAAAATCCCACATTATGTTTAAGAAGGTTTAAAATTATCCAAAGTTTTTTGGTTCAATTAAATGAGTTTATTATCAAAATTCAGAAATAAAATTGCATCGGTCTTACTCAGACTCAAAGATGGTAAAAAACAAAAAATATGGCTGGACTTCTTAAAAGAAGTTGCCTACGTATCCCAAGAAAATGGAATCAGGCCTTAACGTAGTTCAGGCTTGGTTTATGCTCGTGTATTGACACTCTCCTTTTGTGATACCCTAAATTTTGCCAAGGTTGCCCTTTCGAGATTTCAACCTTACGGGATGCTCTAACGTTTGCCTGAGCTGCCTTTTCAATTTTCAACTTAGCGAGGTTTTATTTTTAACTTTATTTTTACCTCAAGGATAGTACTTCTTGAGCTGGTCAATGTTGACTGGAGTGGAAAACACATTGTCATCCAAATCCATAATGATAACTGTATCACCGGTCATGATGGTTTTGATTAGAAATAGTCCGAACCAGTTGGGCTTGAACTTGCCCCTGGGGTCGAAGATAGGAGCTCTGATTTCCTTAAAAACCAAATCTTCTTCTCTGAGATCCCAGGTCTTGACCTTCTTATTGAACGCTCGAGCTATCCTCCTTTGGTACCCTTGTATATGAAACAGAGCCTACAGCCTTCTTTCATCAAACAAATTTAACTCTTACATTCGGTTCCTCTGCCATTCTGCTTCTAAAATACTGGCATCAGCCATTACTCTTAGCGAAGGGATTTCCACCTCAATGGGAAACACGGCTTCCATCCCGTACACTAAAGAGTATGGCGTAGTTCTGGTTGAAGTTCTGATCGACGTCCTATATCCCCATAGTGCAAATGGTAGATGGTCCGGCCAATCCTTATGTGAGTTGATCATCTTTTGCAAGATCTTCTTGACGTTCTTGTTTGCTGCCTCAACTACCCCATTGGTTTGCGGCCGATATGGTGACGACTTGTGAGCCACTATTCGGTATTCTTTGAAGAGATCCAAGACTTCACCTTAAAAATGCGAGCCATTATCTGAGATAACCTCACGAGGGACCTTGTATCGACAAATGATGTTTTGCTTGATAAACTTAGCAACATAAGAGGCTTTCAATACTGAATAGGAGGCTACTTCCACCCACTTGGTAAAGTAGTCAATGGCCACCGGGATGAACTCGTGCCCATTTGACGCCTTCAGTGTTACTCTACCGATTACATCAATGTCCCATACAAAAAATGGCTATAGAGACGTTAGGTTATACAATTGAGATGGGAAAACGTGCATAAGGTTCGGATGGATTTGATACTTGTGGGACCTTCGCACGAACAGTATACAATCTGTCTCCATTGTCATCCAAAAGTATCTTTGTCATAGGATCTTCTTGGCTAACATATTTCCACTCGTGTGAGGCCTACAGGCATCCGCATGGATCTCTTTCATCAACTCTTGGCCTTCTTCAGTGCTGACACATAGCTTATTGAGCCCAGAATGCCCTCATTTGTACAGTCTTCCCCTGCAAATGACAAACTATGCTGATAGTCTTTGTATTGTTCTTTTGTCCTTTCTGCTGGCAAACTTGGGATATTCTCTTTTTTCCACCAAGTTGTTAATGTTAAAATACCACAAAAGTTCGTCAGTGCTCTCCTCGATCGCAATTGTCATCTTGTATGACAGCTTTCTCTTCTGCTCGATTATCAATGGCCTCATTCGGACTCCGGGTGGTATGTCAATCATTAACGCTAGGGAAGCCAATGCGTCGGCGAACTTGTTCTGCAGTTTTGGCACAAGGGTGAAAATCACTGATTCAAAACATGGTATCAGCTTCTCTAGCTCTTGATGGTAGAGAATCAATGTTAAGTCCTTAACTTTCCATTCCCCTCTTGCTTGTGAAACCACCAGTGCCGAGTCTCCGATGACTTATAGCTTTCTTGCCCCTAATTCTAAGGCTGGCTCCAATCCAGTTAAATATGCTTCATACTCAGCTTGGTTATTAGTGACTTTGAAATTGAGTTTCAAAGACAAGGGGACGTGTGATTCATCAGGAGTAACAAGAAGAACTCTTATTCCATAACCGTATTGATTGGATGCACCGTCAAAGTATAGAATCCACTTGTCATCCCCAACTTTCATTTGCTGTTCGTCAAGAAACTGGAACTCTGTGTCTTCACCTCCCTCAACTGGTTGGTCGGCCAGGAATTCTGCCACTACTTTGCCCTTGACTGACTTTCGGGTGACATATTTAAGATCAAACTCTAATAATAACAGCAACCATCAAGCTAAACTTTCGATTAGTGTCGGCTTTTCAAATAAGTACTTCAATGGGTTCATCCAGGAGCTGATATTCACCATGACAGATAGCATGTAATGCCTCAATTTTTGAGAAGCCCAAACCAAAGCCTAGCATGTCTTTTCCAGTGGTGTGTAGCATATCACTGACCCTGTCATCTTTTTGCTTAAGTAGTATACCACCTTTTCGATTTTGATTTCACCCTCTTGCGCCAGCATACATCCCATAGCTGAATCAATCACTGACAAATAGAGGACCAGTGGCTTATCAGGTTCGGGAGGATCTAAAACAGGTGAATTTTGCAGGTATTATCATACGGTGTCGAAGGCTTCTTGTCATTTTTTATCCCATTCAAATTTGACTCCTTTCTTTAAAAGGCGGAACAGCGGCTCACATGTAGTTGTCAATTTTGTGATAAATTGACTAATGAACTGTATCTTACCCAAGAAGCCCCTAACTTCTCGCTCGGTCCTCGGGGGAGGTATTTCTAAGATTGCTTTAATCTTTGAGGGGTCAACTTTGATACCCTATAGAGTGATCATAAATCCAAGCATTTTTTTGGCAGTAACTCCGAAGGCACACTTCTATGGGTTGAGCCACATCTTGTATTTTTGAATCCTTTCAAAGAACTTTTGCAGCTCCATGATGTGGCCGCTCCGATCCTTGGACTTGACTATCATATCATCCATATACACTTCGACCTCCTTATGTATCATGTCATGTAGTAAAGTAGTGGCAACCCTCTGATAGATTGCCCTTGCATTCTTTAGACCAAATAGCATCACACGATAACATTAAGTGCCCCAAGGTGTAGTGAATGTCGTCTTTTTCTTGTCCTCAGGATCCATCAGAATCTGGTTATACTCGGAGAAGCCATCCATGAATGACAACAAGGCATGCCCCTCTGTATTGTCTACCAAGACGTCAATGTGTGGCAGTGGAAAGTCGTTCTTTGGGCTAGCTTTGTTAAGATCTCAGAAATCTATGCAGACCCGGATGCGTCAATCTTTCTTCAGAACGGGAACAATATTAGTCACCCACTTTGGATACTCAGTTACCATCAGGAATCCAGCGTTGATCTCCTTGGTAACTTCTTCTTTGATCTTCAGAGCCCATTCTGGCCGAATTCGTTTCAACTTTTGTTTGACCAGTTTTGCATCGGGGTACAAGGGAATATGGTGTTGGACAATGTCGGGATCAATTCCGGGCATAATCTCGTAAGACCATGCAAATACATCATTGAATTCCTTTAACAAAGTTATTAATTGTTCCCGTTCAACTATAGATAAAGAATAACCAATTTGTACATTTTGTGGGTTAGTTTCATTACCCAGATTTATGGACAAAGTTTCTTCAACTATTGGTTGGGCACGCATTTCTTCTTCTCTTTTTATTAAAAATTTTATGTCTTCAGGGATATCCCTGTCGAATTCAAAATCATCAGAAAACGTATGAAATAAATCAAACAAAGTAAAGTAACCAAAAATCTCATTTATTTCATTAAGGAAAAAGGGGATTTCAAACTTGAAGGAAAAAGCAGGGGAAGGTGCACAAATAGACGTGCCTTTAACCACAGACTTTGACTCAGACCCAGACTCAGGACAGACAACATACACATTACAAGACTTTAAGGTCCAATTCTTCGCTTCCTTTGTAGGCGCATCTACAATGAGCTTGGTGCAGTCGGTGGGTGTGCTAAAGCCTATCATGAAGTAGTCTTAGTCAATTACACGCAGCTGAGCCATCTTTTCGCTGAACAACACTCTTATATCGATACCATCAAGCTTGTCTGTCCAATCTTCCTCTTGGATCTTCTTTCTTTTCTCTTCCCCTTCTACTATTTCATCTTCTTCTGTCTCAGATAATTGATGGCCAAAGAAGATTTCCAGCCTTGGTAGCTTCTGGTTAGTCTTTTCATCAATCCACGGCTCTAGGAAGCTGCAGTATGGGAAATCTTCTCCTTCTTTGACAAAGTAGTCGTTGAGCGTTCCTTAGTATTTAGCCTTTCGTCCCCTTTTAGGCCCTTCCAAATCTTCTTATGTCGGTTTATACCCAAGACCGCAACGGCGCGAAGTGGCAATACCTGGATAGGTTACAGAATACCCTGTTGTTTGCGAACTAACCCCATTCCTAAAAAGTAAGACAATTGCCTTATCATTGTAACCACTCGCGGGTTGATGTAGTTATCCTCTTCTTTCAATAGCATTTGCACAGCTTGAGCTTCATTGAATTAGAACCCACTTAACGACACATCCCCTTCGCCATGTTGAACCTCCAAGAGAGTTGATCCCTATCTTCTTTGAGGTTGAATACTATCCTCTCCGTGGATGGTTAGCACTGCTGTAGACATCGTAATTTGACCCCTCCTAATCTTAGGCGAATCCAATGATGAAAACAGGTGATAGTGCCTCAGTACGATCTTCGGGAAGTGATCTAAGCTCGGTATTTGAATCCGGAACCTTCAAACCAGTGAAATCTTATCGAACCATTGAAACTTGTTGCCCAAGTAAGACGACCGCCATGTTCATTGTGGCGACTGCCAATAGAACCACTTAGAAACCCTAGCCAAACGTGGCGACCGCCAACTCCATCATGGCGACCGCCAT
>JAULJZ010105521.1:0-33138 GCA_032270985.1 Heliamphora pulchella | reverse complement strand
CTAATGAATCAAAACAACGAATATTAAATATATGCAAATCAATAATTATTTCAAGATTAAGAGGATAAGCACTATTCGTAATAACCTTGGGTGTGAATTAATTTATATAATCAGTAGTCAGTACTAAATTAATTATCCTAAATGTCCCGTTCAATACACACAAAGTGTATTGGCACAAAGAGTCGAAACAATAGACGATACTATTATCTGTTCCCTGTAATTAAGACAGGCCTACTAAAACTCTGTGCCACAGTCGTACCGATGGTATATCCATTTTCATCTAAACTGTGAACATAAACTTATATTCTGTAAGAACCTAAAATCTAATTTTCTATGTGTAAGCCGTACTCTACACACCAGATTAAATACTATACAAAATATTAGACATCCATGCATAACAAATAAATGATATGCATACATTGCTCATAAAGATTCTCATAAAATGAAAAAATAATTTTATTAAAATAAAATTAAATACTAAAAATATAATTTTCAGTATACCAACCATAACAATGTTGTGGTGGCTCCGTATAGAACTTGTCATTACCTAACAAATCTTAGATGATTCAGGGATTAGGTAATGGGTAGGAGTTTATAGTTGTTACCTCTGTCCTTTTGTGGCGGAGTCGGTACATAGGAATCATTTACTTTTTTCTCGATTGTGTGTTCCGAGTGGAAAAATAACGTATTGTTCCAGGTTTTGTGATCTGGGTGAAAAATCATGTTTTTTTATTATTGTTTTCCTTTAACTATGGCATGTTATCTACATGGTAGATATGCATGGTTTTAAGAGTGAAAACGTGGGTTTTCTGAAGTAAAACCGCTTTGAGGCTCGTGTTGGCTTGATGAAAAACTTGTGGTTTTCAGGGTGGTAAAAACCTTTTTGGCTCATGTGGTTGAGTCTGTATGCTTATGATTGCATAACCTGCTTTACAGCTTTTATAGTATGTTTCTATTGGGTTTCGGCTCACGGTGTGAGATTTTATTGTAAAACCTTTTTCAAGTGGGCGTGATCCTGTAGTGTGACCTTGAGGTGCCCAGAGGTGGTTGTTTATGAGACCCTGTTGTTTGGTCTTTGTTAGATAGTTTATACCTTTTTGTATGTATTTCATGTTGGGTTATAACATGTTGTAATGCATATGCTTTTCTTCTGGCCGTGGGCCGATGTATGCATGTTTTATGCTTTTGAGAGGACCATGGGTTGGTTGTTATTTTTTCGTTGATTGGTACAACGGTTTGCAAACAAAAAGTTTTTTTATAAATGGTTTAGGTTTCATTCAAACTCTTGTGCTTCGAGGGAGGTTTTAGAACAGTCTAAGCTTCTTTTAAAAAGAAAAGATTTTCTTATCAAAAACTTGTATTTTGCTTTTAAAGGCTTGGCTTGTGAGGCCGTAACCGTAGTCTCTTGGGCTACTCTTTTAAATCAAACAAACTCTCGGTAGTACGTTTTTACAAATGTTGTAGCCTTGCTTGGGCTTTATGGTTTTCATCCCTTTTTGTTCCGGTGGTTTGGTGGTCGTTCTTGGGCTTTTGCGTAACCCGGAGTTTGGGGCGTGATAGTATTCATTTTATGAAGCTAAATTGTGGTAGAGAGTTGGAATCCAGGCGATGTCTGAGCATATATTATTGTTTGAGTTTAACAGATAATACAAAAATTTGAGTTAGTTCGAAAAATATAAGAGACTCTGCCAAAATTTTTAAAAGAATTATACATTAAATATTTTTGACATTTTAAGAAGGTTCCACCATAAGATCCCCTCGATTATTCTGTAAAGCTGGGTTAGTAAGTGGGGATCACGTGCCTCGGGTCGAGGGCGTGACAAATGCATAAGGTATTTTAGCCATATGCTTCTCGACACTTCTTCACTGGATGCTCTCTAATCCTTTTGAAAACCTAAAAAGGCTTGCTAACAGGTATAGCATCATCCATGTTAAACCACTTAAGCACCTTTTTAACATACTCTGCTTTGAGAGCTTCATCTTTCTATTCAACCTCTCAACTAATCCACGTGCCAAGAATCCACTTGGCTGCCCTTAGATCTTTGATGGAAAATTCGATCGCTAGTTGTGACTTGAGATTATCAATCTCATCCATACTAGCCCCTAATTATCATATTATCTACATACAATAATAGTTTAAGATACGATGCAGAGAATTTCTTAAAATAATAGCAGTGGTTTACACGACATCTACTAAATCTTGCACCTGCCATAAAAATATCAAAACCTCTTATATTACTGTCTTAGGACCTATTGCAAACCATGCTAGCTCCTCTTGTGCTTGTATACTATTACTACAAATAAATTGACAATTAATGATAATTAAAAATTACCATAAAATGTTTATTATTTGTCATTAGAAAATTTAAGTGACAATAAATAAGTCGTCACAGAGTTGTTATTATAAGTTCGCAGCTAAAAGTAAATAGTGACAATTATTAATCCCATCAGAAAAATGTGTAATATTAGTAATGAAAGAGATGTTGTCACTAAATGATCATTTTTATGACAATTTAATTTATAATTATATGTATATAAATTTACTCGCTATAGAGATTATCGTCACTAAAAATAGTACTTTAAAACTTAAAAATATAACTTTTAGTGACAATAAATTGTCGTTAAAAATTGCCAATTTTTTTGTGACAATAATTTTTGTTCACTAATGTCAATTTTTTTATGATGAGAAATTAACTGTGAATAAACTCGCGCGTCCATGTATATCCCCGCACCTTTCACCAAGACTAATACTTGATTAACTTCCGTAGGTAACTAGAAAATATTAAGAGGAGTCGACTCTAAGACATTCACTTCTTCTTATGTGCTACGATACCAACTCATCTATCTCTCGTTGTTTATATCAAGTTAATTTTATTTATTTTTGTATTATAAAATATATTGATGAATGACTATAAATTCGAATATACATATCCAAATTTTTACCACAAAAAATATAAGTCTAATTAAAGTGAATAATTTAATATTACTTAATTATAAATAATATCAATGAATTTAAAAAATTATATTAATTATTTGATTAAATCTATTAAATAATAGGTGATTTCTTTGAAATAAAGTTAAGAAATATTTCATTTATTTTATGTGAAAATATAATTACTTGTCATTGTTGCAGATTAAAGTATTAAATTTAATAAAATTTTAGTAAAAAATTAAATATTCATCACTTAACAATATGTAATTTGTGACTACAGTTTGTATCGTCACAAAAGGTTGGTCAAAAATGATTTAGTGACGAGTTAAAAATGTCATCACTAATAACTACTTTTTAATCACAATTTCTTCATTGTTGCTAAAATTGTTATCACTAAAATATTTTTAGCGCCAAATTTCTTTTTTGCCTCACATTTAGCCATAAAATTTATGAGACAAATAAAGAATTACCAAAAAAATACATTGATACCTTTTTAATGGCAAGTTAAAAATATTCACTAATAATCACTTTTTAATCACAATACCTTCATTGTCGCTTAAATTATTGTCACTAAATCTTTTTAGTGCAAAATTTATTTTTCTACCACACATTTAACGACAAAAATTGTGTGACAAATAATATATTATAAGAGAAAATCATGAATTAAGTTTTTTTTAGCTACAACTCATGTTTTGTTACAAAATACTCATTTTTAGTGTCAATTTTATATTCGCCATTATTTTCTTATCACTATAGATCTATTTTCTTGTATATTTTTCTATCCCTCCATTACATGTCTGTATGGCTGCACCATATAGATGTCGTCGTTTAGATTCTTATGAAGGAAAGGGAGTGTTTGGCATTGCTTCTGCTACTAGTTTTTAACTTCATGCTACTGATTTTAGTTATAAGTTATAATCTTTTTCCAAACATCTATAACTTCTCTACAACTTTTTACTACTTTTTCTTCTATTTTAGCTACAAGTTACAATTTTTACTAAATACTTACAACTTTTGATACAAGTTACAATCTATAATCTACTAGTAGTAGCATTCCCAAACACCCTCAAAATAGTTTTTACATTCAACTACTCTAGGTGTATGTTTTATACTACTACAATGCTCAAAACTGATCTAATGGTGGAAATTAATTTTCACGACAAGAGAGAAAATCTCTGTATAGTCTATCCTCGAGTTCTATTGAAACTCCATGACTACTAGCCAAGCCTTGTACCTCTTGCTCCGTCAACCTCCTCCTTTAATTTATAAACCCACTTGTTTTGTAGAACTTACTTACCTTAGGCAACTATACCAACTCCAAGCTTGATTTGATGATAGCGACTCAATCTTATCATTCCTAGCACGCTCCCACCCCTCCCTGGTATCAACATGCAATCCTTCTTCAAAACATTATGGTTTACTACTATCTACTATCTGTTAGCAACAAATAGTTCAAAGATAGTGAATATCACAATACATGTTTACTTACTCTGGTGGATATCCTAGCAGGATAAATCTTTATCTCTATCTTTATTGATGAAGTTGACTATATGTTTTCATCCCGAGATTTCAAAACTCTATTATATACCATTCAAACTGAACAAAGTATGATTCTCCTGCAGTTACCTCTTTCTAATCATGTCTATTTTTTTAACAAAACTAAGTCATTGAATATATAACATCAATACTACTACATATTTTTCTATTTTCATAATCCCAAAGTTTGTATTCGTAGTTATCATCTTCGTAGGCAACAAAGACACACTTTCTTGACTTAGGGTTCAACATGCTTCTCTTGTCATTCTCTACATGTGCTTAGAAAATATAGTAAAAATTACGTAAATATTCACGCCTCCTCTGGCAGTCCACCATTCAAAGGTACTGAAGATCCCACATTGTTTAGATAAGCTGTCATATTCATAGCATTAGCCAAAATTATTTTGCAAACCCGGCATGCAATCTCATATTCGTAACATTCTCTATAATTATTTTGTCCATCCGTCTTGCCACCCCATTTTGCCTTGACTTGATCAGAATAGTTATATTTCTTCTAATCCCATTAATGGCACAGTAGTTTTCAAACTCACTACTATAGTACTTGTCGCTATTATTTGATTTCAAACCCTTCAACTTCAACCTTATTTCATTCTTAATTAGGAATTTTAATTTTTGAATATCCCATAAACATCGAATTTATTTTTATAATAATTAACTGCCCACTTTCTCGTAGCATCATCAATAAAAGGTAACGAAATAACCTGAGCCTCCAAAGTGGGTACATGAGATGCCCACATGCATGTATGAATTTCAATCATTCTACTTTCAGTGTCCCGGTCATACTTGTGAAACTAACATTCCTCTATTCAAAAAAATAATCTTCATAGAAGTTTAGGTCCCTTGACTGCAATCCTAGTAATTTTCGCTCATATGACTAATAGGGGTGTTCAAAATAACTAATAGAATTGCTGAATTGGTTCAAACCGATCCAAACTGTATGATTTGATTTATTTTGTTGTTGTTGATGGTTTGGTTCCAGTTATAAATTATTAAGAACTATTCATAACGGTTTAGTCATCAAATTAAGCTGCTAGAGAACCGAATAAAACCAAATCGAGCCATTCATTAATTTTATTAAATTCATATTTTATTAGGTATTATATATATAAAGATAAAATTTTAAAATATTAATTATTTTCCTTGCCTCTTCTCTTTTACTTTTTTTTATAATCTAGTTTTTATAACATTGTAATACTATATAATTCATACACTATTAACAATTGATAAAAATAATAAAATTTAAAGGGATAAAATATAATGTATAATTTATAGATATCGTAATATCTTTTCTTATCATATCAAACAAGTGATTATAAAACAATTTATAAAATAAAATAATATAAATAAAAAGTAAACAAAAAGTTAATTGAAAAATAAAATGGGCATAATATATTTTCTGTCTTAAAAATAAAATAGGTAATAAGTACTTAATCTTAGAATTGCGCCAAATTATTCTTTATTGGTTCAGTTCGGCTCAGTTTCATGGTGCGCACGGTTTGGTTTTGGTTATTAAATCCTTGAAATCGTTCAAAATGATCTAGTTCTTGGTTTAGTTTGAAACCGATCCAAATTGAACCGTGAACACCCTTAGTGACTGAGTCGTGTATGCCAAGTACTAGCATCAATCCCAGTTGACGTCACTGATATGCTATTGTACGAATCGAATGACACATACAAAGTGCCTTCCTTCTTGTCACAGGTTAAAACCAGTGACCCTATGCTCATCTTCCATAAATTTGCTGTAAAAGATGTCATGATGCCATACCCTGATAGCTAGCTTGCATAAATTAAATTTCTTGTTAGACTAAGTGCATGTCTAATGTCCTTTAGTTTTAAAACTGATCCGTCTGTCTGAGTGATCTGTATGTTACTCTTCCAACGATACTACGGGCTTCATCATTCCCAAGATATACTTTGCTAAAGTTTTCAATGAGAATATCCACGCGTGAGGTAGCATGAAACGAAGCTCTAGAGTCTACAATCCAAGATACATCACGGGAATACATAGCACAAATCAAGGCATTATAGTGTCATCATCATCGGTAAGATTTTATAATATTCTTACCCCCTTGATTTTTATGCCATCATGCTGTTTCCTTGGAGCTTTGCAATTTTTCTTGAAGTGCCTTTTTAACTGTAGTTCCAACAGTCGCCAGTTTTTTGATTGCCAAGCCGCAATTGTGATTTTCCATGTAACTTAAAAATTTGATATCTCTGGCCTTTTGAGTTCTTCTATTGTTCTTTTTGCCTCTCCCTTCGGTGTTTAGAACTGATTTTGGTGTCGACCCTTCACCTACTGTACTTCTACGTGACTCGTAGAAGGAACATCCTCCAACTTCAAATGCAATGATGTAAGAAATTAATGACTACCACTACTAAGCTATTCTAGCTTTCTAACAAACTAAACAAGAGAAGTAAAGCTCTCATTTCATTAGCAAATCAATACCCACTAATTCCAACTAATTGATGGTGGTATTAAATTCGTTGAGATACTCGGCAACAATAACATCATTCGCCATCTTAAGGTTGAATAGGTTTCTTCATCAAATATATCTTATTTGATGTCGAGAGCTTCTGGACACCTTTTTTAATGCCTAAAAGAAATCTATCATCGCCTTTTCCTTCGCAATGTTGGACGTCACTAATGGTTCGATGCTTAATTGCACGGTCACTTGAGCTTTACGATCGAGTTCTTTCCATCTATCCCTTGACATTTTTTTTATCTTCTCCCTGAGTAAGGAAAGATATAGGTCCTTTTGAAACAGAAAGTGTGACGCCCCGAACCTCGGGAGCCTCTAGAGCAATAATTAACTAATAGGGGTACAAAAATTAAATAATGATAATACTTACACATGCTAGAAAGTAAAATAGTGTAGAGTTATATATTACAGATCCAAATAAAAATTTTCCTAAAGTACACCAAACAGTAAAGAAATAGGTGGACAGCCGCAAAAAATTGGTACTACGTGGTCGAAGGAGGCTAGGGCGAAAGAACAAGACTTCTAATCAGGGAGCTAAGGCTCCAAATCCACGCTAGCATGCTCGTCAATAGGCTCTTCTAGCTCCTTAAAACCTGGCATGGGATGCCAGAGAAACTCACACTAACATACAAATATTTTTCATACAAATAAGTCACCCAACAACAACAATTTATACATAACATGAGATATGTTAATGATGATACTGCTAATTTAAATTACTAAGTTCAAATAGATTCTAAGTTATTCTAGGCTCACCGAACCAAGGTGACCATCCTAACCTTGATCTCAACCACATAGACCAAGTCTACCGACCGATTATAGGCCTTCCTTCAGCCGTGAAATGACTAATTAGTCGAACTAAGTGTTCAACCGGTTTATCATTAACGACAAGGTGTGGAGAATCACATCATTGACATGGTTTGGCCCTCGAATCATAGGTCAAGATCTAGTGCGGGATCGCAATTATTCTAATGTCTATTATTTCGCCACTCGAACCACCTTCGCCATGAGGTACTCCCTCAAAATCATAAATTGTGGCATATAAGTTGGAGTACTCCCCCAAAATCACAAGTAACCATGCATATAGCACCTGAAGAATTGCCCTAAAATCACAATAACAACGTCAAATCCACTGAACAAGTTTGAAAGTGTCACAGTCCTAAAGTTCAATTTATCCTTCGCTTAAAATCTTAGTGAACCCCATAATTCTTGACCCAATGATAATGAAAGATATGACATTATACTAAAATATCAATTTTCAACTTATAAAGGAAATCTCATGCAAAATAATCGATTATTAACATGTGAGAATAAATATAAGTTTCATGCTAGCATGCTTAGGCATAAAGAACTCATCATTTATGCAATCAAACTGAATCAAGTTTACACTTAATCAAAATCTATCATCACTAATTATGTAAATAAAATAAACATAGTATCATGCATCAAACTATTCAAACACGGCATAGGGTAAACATAAGGCATTAATGAAGATGACCTAAATACATGAGCCATCATAAATCACATTCAAGATTTTAGTTTTTGCATATGTTTTTTGGGTCTTAAAAATATTAAACCTTCAAAATAAATTCTAAAAATTGGTAAGTAACTCATTTGGAATGTTTTGAACATTTTTCATGAAGAAACTATTTCTGGATTTTGCTTCTAAAGTCTTGGGTTTTAAAAAATAAAAACGAGTGACAGAAAGTGAGCATGCTTCAGCAAGGTAGTGTGCTTTTCAGTCAACTTTAAAAATTAAAAACGAGACCTTATCCTAACTGATTGATTTTTAAAATTTTTACAGATATAGATATTTAAGTTATGAAGCTCTAAGAATTGACATTGCTCAAAAAGCATTTACACTTTTTTTTAATTAATTTTTTACCAAATAATGTCCAGATCTGATACATTTTGGGGGAGAATCAACACAACTTTCTCTACATTTAAGCTTTTCGAGTGATTCTAGTGAGGTTTGAAAGATAAAAGAAATATCTAACTAACCTTACTATTCTCATGCAAAAAGCTCTGTTAGCCCAAGTGCTTTTTAATTAGATTTTAATGATTTTTATAATTTATTTTCTTAATTAATTTAATTTTAAAAGATTATATTTAATTGTTCCCAAATAGGTAAGTGTTGACACTATATGACTAATGAGCCGACACCTTATACTGTTTGTGCTGACACTTTGCATCAAATTGTTGACAATTTAAGGTAAAGCACGCTTGAAATTCTCAAGTGTGCCGACACAAATGAAGTTTAGGGTCGACATTTTAACTACTTTGCTTAAGATATTTTAGGAACTGAAACGAGTCAACACCAAATGAATTTGGGTCGACACCTCTAGTATTAGACTGGAATCCGCTTTGAGTCGACACCAATGCAGAATGGGTCGACACCTCAGTCTCTTTGTAGGATTCATTTTGGGTTGACACCGAAATGTTTTGAGTCGACACCAAGTAATCCTTCGGGTTCTAGTCTTTGGGTTCTATGGATCGACACCAAAATTACATGAGTCGACACCTAGACATCTTTCAGGAAACAAAATGAGTTGACACCAAAGAAAAATGGGTTAACATTAGGACTACAAGCCATTTCCCATCTTCAACTCAAAAGTGTCGGCACCACAAGATTATGAGTCTTTACAAAGTTTTCTTTCAGAAACTAAGATTTTGGGTTGACACTAAACAAGATAAGTCGACTCCAAAAGTCTCGAGATTGTCTGTGATTTTTTGAGTCCACACCAGAATGAAGATGAGTCGACTCTAAAAGTCCCGAAGCTGATTGTAATTTCAAGGGTCGATACTACAACGCTTTTGAGTTGACACAGAAATTTCAATAGTTAATCTGACAAAATGGGTCGATACCAATGAAAATATGAGTCGGCACTAAAGTCTCGCTTGAAAATCTAAAGAAATGCATGAGATCGACATTAAATGTTCCACGAATCGACACTACTGTATGGGTGAGAAAAATGCAAAAATAAGGTCGACAACAATGAAGAACTGAGTCGACACAATCACTTAAAGAATCAAGCCCTAAATATTTGTGTCGACACCAAAGGATTTTGTGTCGACACCTACGATGAAATTCAAATCTCGCGCTGGTTTAAATGGTACTGTTTCAGAGCATTAATTGTCTCCACCCTCTCACCAACGGTTATTTACTTCAGAAGGCCATATAAGAAGTTAATTTTTTGAGCTTAAAATCTCTGGACACTATTCTATTACTTGAATTTAAAACTCCAAATCGTCAAAAAGCATTTATTGCTCATTTACTCCTTCAGCCGAAACTCACTATTTCTTGATCATTTATTTATAATCATTTGTAAAGAGTATTAGTTAGTAAATAATTGATTCTCTCATACGTATTCTAAAAGTGGGTGAGTCACCCTTGATCCTTTAAGAGAGTGAGTGAATTTCTTAAAGAAGAGCTTAAGAGAGTTTAGGAAAAACATGGACTGTTTTGTAAGAACTTCTTGAGACTGTAAAGGCTTTTGAATGTACCTGTGAAGCATTCGATCCTAGTGGATATTCTCAAGTAGAGTCTTAAGAAGTGGACGTAGACTTGGAAGAAGTCGAACCACTATAACTCTTGGTGTCTTATTCATCTTTCTCTCCCTAACCTCTTTAATTTTCTAATTACTTTAATATCTGTCATATTTTCTTGTGAAATTAAAAGGTTTTGAAAAATATTTTTAAAATTTTTATTATTATTTTAAAACCCAATTCACCCCCTCTTAGATTGCCTAGGACTAACAAGCTCGTTTCTACAGAAAATGGTGTTACTCCAAAGTTGTCGTTTCATACAGCCCTTTTGGCTATTTTTGAACCCAAATTTTAAAAATATGAAAATAAATGAATTAAATTTCAAGAAAATCCATACATGCAGATAATATTAACATGATACTATAGTAAAAATCTCAAAACATTTACTCAAGTCTTTACTCAAAAAGAAATTAGGAGAAACTCATATTTCACAAAATCGCCTTATGACAGATTCATGTTCATGCAAGTTATTGACATTTTGATCCATGATCTATGCATGCATGGCCATATCTCTCTTATATATAGTTTATATAAGAGTTATACACCATTCTTGAGGATTCAAAAAAAGAGAGAGAGAGAGAGAGAGAAAAAGGAGGTTGAAGAGAGAAAATAGAATGATTTTTTAGTCCAAAACCACATTTCATGAATTGAGTATGGATCTTGAACCCATTTTGTGTTCTTGAGCCAAAGAGACCATGATTTAAGAAAAATAAGAGTATATAAGTGTTGTTTCTACCTTGTTAGGGGATGGAGTGATAAAGAAGAAGATGAATCTTGAAGAACCGCCTAGGAAAGAACATTTAGCAAGAACACCCAAATCTCTCTCTTGTTTCTCTCTCTAACTTCACAAGAACACTTTGCATAATTCTTTGGAGCAAAAAAAAAATAGTTTGGAGGGGAATGCATCGCCAACTATAGAGGGAGGGGAGCTCTTTTTTATTTTTGAAATAGTGAGTGGGGCTCATGATGATGGTGTATTGTACGGGGTGGTGCTAGCCATTTATTTTGCATGCAAATTCTAAAAGGTTATGACAAGGTAAATAAAAAGAATGGGTTGAGAGAACAAGCTGTGAAAGTGGCTGGCCAAGGGGACTTTTAGCTCTAAAAAAATCTGATTTTGATTATTTAATTCAATTTATTAAAGTTTTAATGATATTTTTATACTACACTATCCAAGAAAAGTGTCCGAGAATTAATTTAATGTATATTTTTAATCACAAACTTTATGAATTGAATTAATTTAGTAATTTTATGTTTAGTACTTTATTATTATTTTTTTAAATTTAAATTTATTATGGCATTGTTGAATTGTGGTGGTGGAGTCAAATTAAGTATTTTACATAAATTTGCGACTTGATGTATATTTTTTATTATTTTTTTACTTGGAAGCTAAGGTGACTGCTATTCAAGAAGTAAAAGATCTCACTACACTAAGTTTGGAGGAGCTTTTTGGTTCACTCATGACTCATAAGAAGAATATCAAGATGGATGATGAAGATGACAACAAAAAGAAGAAAGGAATAGCTTTTAAATCTTCCATTCTTGATAATGAATCTGATGAAGACTCCATAAGTAATGAAAATAAAGATCTAGCCCTCATCACAAGAAAGTTCAAGAGATTTTCTTAGAAATAAGAAATAAGGAGAAAGGAGATTCTTCGAGATTTGAGAAAGATAGGCACAAAGGTGAGCCCAATAAGTTCAAGAGAGAATCAAGTAGATTCAAAAGTGATCACAAGAAATATGAGATCAAATACTTTTAATGCAAGAAGCCTAGACATATGAAGGCTAGAAGCCTAGACATATGAAGGATGTGTGTCCCCAACTCAAGAAGTATTTTAAAAAGGGATTCAAGAACGCAATGCTGGTTGCATGTGGTGAGAGTGAAGATAGCAACTCCGAGGATGAAAATGAGAAAAATAAAGTTGCTAGCTTTCGCCTCATGATCAAAGAAAAAAAGAAGTTACCAATGATCCTTTTTTTTTTTAGAAGAACTTGAAGTTGCATTTAAAGATTTGCATGATGAATTAAGAAAAATGGGTGCTAAGAATGTTATTCTTAAAAAGATAGTTCTTTCCTCATCTTCTGAAATTGAAGCTTTAAAAGAAAAAAATTTGTTTGCTGTCAAACCAAGTGTTTTCCTTAAAGAATGAAAATCAAGTTTTAAATGAGAAGGTTGAAGACCTCACAAATTGTGCATAAGTTTACTCTTGAAAAAGAAAATTTTGACAAACTACTTGGGATGCAAAAATGTATTTTTGACAAAGCTTGTATTGGATATCAATCAAAGAAGAATCAAAAGTTTTTGGGCAACATTTTTGTTAAAACATCCTCAAATCATTCAAATGCTAATTGTTTTCATTGTTATGAGTATAGACACACGGTCACACATTGTCCACATAAAAAAATTATATGGTTTACCTGCTAAAAGGGTTTGGGTTCCTAAGGGAACACACCACAATGGAACTAACACCAAAGGATCCTAGAAAATTTGGGTACCAAAAATCAAAACTTGATTTTTTTGCAAGTGTGTCTCAAGTCCTCATTCAAAAAAGGGATATGGTATCTTGATAGTGCCTGTTCAAGATACATAATAGTTGACAAATTAATGTTTGTCTCTCTCAAGCCTAAAAATGGTAGATTTGTGACATTTGGTGACAATAGTAAGGGTAAAATCATAAGAATTGGTTGTATTGGTAAAAATTTTTTCCCTTTTGTTAAAAATATTTTGCTTGTTGATAGTTTAAAACATAACCTTCTAACATAAACCAACTTTGTGACAAAGAGTTGTCTTTGATCATGCTAAGTGTGTTCTTGAAAACTCAATTGACAACAAAGTTATTATTGAAGGTTATGATCATGAAAATGTTTACACTATCAGTCTCAATGACCTATCCAAAAATGACACAAAGTGCTTAGTTGCCTTGAGTAATAATAGTTGGTTGTGGCATAGAAGACTTGGACATGCTCACATGAACTTGATTTCAAAATTTTTGAAATAGGAATTGGCGATTGGTTTACTACAAATCAAATTTAAAAAAGACAGTTTGTGATACAGATCAACAAGGCAAATAAGTTAGATGTTCTTTTCAATCCAAAATGGTGATTTCTACTTATAGGCTCTTACAACTATTACATATGGACTTATTTGGTCCAACAAGAACTCTTAGCCTTGGTGGCAAGAGATATAAATTTGTTGTTGAAAATGAGTTCCCTAGATACACTTGGGTGCTATTCTTAGCTCATAAGGATGATGTGAGACCCTGACTCATTTTTTTTGTCAGTATTTTTGGATGCGCGTTACGTGTTTTCGTTTGAGCATATTTTTATTGCTTTTGATGCATGATCAGACTTAGATATGCATGCGGGGTAGTTCTTGGGACCGTGGGCCGTTGTAGCACGAATTTCAAAATTTCAAAAAAAAAAAGATATTTTGAAGGCCTATAAATATCTGGAGTTAGATATTTTCATAAAGATATTTTTCAAAACTTCTTCAACAAGCTTCTTATTTTCTCTCTGCCTTCTCTCTAAGTTCTCGGAGGCCCGGGGCTCAGTTTTTGACGATCAGACTACCGATCCTTGTTATTGGCGTCGTGGTCTACGCGTTCATCTGGACAGAATTTCATTCCTACAAAGCTCGATTTTATACGTGGATCTAGGCATTAAGTTTTGAACTCACTGAAATAGGATTCTATACCTGTATGTTTTATAAGGTTGCTATGTGTAAACAAGTGTATTTTTTTAGCAGTCGGATAGCTATAGATCTAATTTTATGTAAAAGTTAGGTTTTGGGTTTAAAACAAGTTTTATGTCGATTTCGGTGGATGAAATCGTATTTCGAGAGTTTCTTTCGAGGGTTTGGTGTTTGGCTTGGGCGTGTTGATGTCCGAGGGTATTGGATGGGTGTTTGGAGGTTTCGATTCGAGGCTTGGAGGTTGAAATCGAAGCAAGAAAACAGTTTCTGGGCTTGTTCAGTCGACTGAACTCATAGGTTCAGTCGACTGGATCATAGTTCTTGGGGTTCAGTCGACTGGACCGTGGGGGTCAGTCGAGTGAACCGTGCGTTGAGGCATTTTGGTGGTTTTCCAGTGTGTTTTTCAGTCGACTTGGGGCTTGGGTCAGTTAACTAAACTTCTGGGCAGTGTGATGGTGGTTCGGTGGTTGGATTTTGGTTTTTGATTGGCGTCCTATGGTATTCAATTGATTAATTTATGGGAATTAGTTGATTCAAATACATGTGGATTCCTTTTGGGGTTTGGTTGATCGTGTGGTGGTTTGGGGGTCGTGTTGTGGCCTCGGGTGTTTCGTTTAGATGCCATCCTTGGGTTGACATGTATGGTTAGATTTGAGGAGTTATGGCACAGTTGTGTGCGTGTTGGTTATGTTCGGGACGTGTAGGTTCATGGTTCGATTTTAAGGTTTTGTTCTGGTAAGAATCGGTCTGAGGGAGGTTTAGGTGTTGATCTCTGGATTAGGTGTTGACTGTCCCGATGTGTGTACGGGTCCCAATTTGTGGATGGATCGATCGGGTATCGAATGACGGGTGTGTGGCATGTGATGTCATGTCGGGTTATGTGACGGGTGGCGTCATGCTGTGAGGTTATATGGCTATGTGCGTTTATATCTGGTTATGTGCATTTATAACTCTAGCTTATTTATGTATGGAATATGTTGGTGGATTACTTGGTTTTGGCGTTGTATGTGAAACGTCGTGGTCATACGTGATCTTATGTTTATAGAACTATGATTAGTTTTATTCTCGTATGTTATAGGACGGGTATGTGGTCCTATGTGGTCCTTGTGATCATGAATGATTTTTATATGCATGTGTTGCATTATATATATGGAGGGCAGGTATTGGCCCCACGGTGAAAGTCTGTATAGTTGCATTTGAAGGGCAGATAATGGTCCTACGGTGAAAGTCCATGAAGATATCTGTTGACCCTGGTCGATAAAGCATAGTAGGGCGAATAAGGGTCCTTCGGTGAAAGTCCGAGAAGATATGTGAATTGTATGTGATCGATCTGTGGTCAAGGCTCGGGTGAGAGTTGATGTTTGTGTATACGCTGTGGGCTCAGGGAAGAGTCGATTTAATTCTGTCTGTGTTGCATTTGTGGCTCGTAGGGGTCGATCTTTGCCTGTGTGGCATACTTCTATATATATCATAGATTGCATGTATTGCATATTGGGACGGATAGACCAATTTTCTTAAAACTATATTATTGGCCTACGGGAGTCGTAATACTAGAATCGTTTTCAAGGCTCTGATGAGTCAAAAAATGGTTTTTATCCTCGCTTTCCCATTGCTTGTGAAAATTATTTTAATGGCTCTTGTGAGCCGTGGACTAAAACCGTTTTCAAACTGTTTTCAAGGCTTAAAAAAGAGTCTAAATCTGCATTTCAATTTTCTAGCATATTTTGTTTATACTGCATGCCTGTCTAGTTTCTGCTGAGCCTTGGCTCACGGTGTGGGATTTACTTTTCTTCAGGTACCGGTCACGCTGGTTGATCTGGAGGTGTTGGAGAGGTGGAAGAGTTATAGTCTTCCTTTTTGTTTCTATCTGTATCATATATGCTAAATACATGTTTCTTGACATTGGAGCCTTGTATTGTATGTCGTTTGACGTTTATATACAATGCATGTATGTTTATTTTGAGAGTGTATTCTTGGGCTGGGTGTTGTGATTGTTTGTCTATGAGTGTTTTCTGTGGCGCGGAGTTTATGGCATGACATCTTGGTATCAGAACTCTGGGTTTGAATACTTAAGATCCGTGGGAAGAGGTTGCATCACCGTGTGAGGTTGATTGCGTGTGCTTGCCTGCATGTGTTTAGATACTTTGATAACATGTACGTGTTAGCATGTTAAGAATGAGGATGTTGTGTATATGTGAGCATGGGGGTTGAACTGTAGGATTGATTAGTCCTACCTTTGAGCGTTTGGGTTAACAAACTTGGGAGCCAAGTTAGAAACGCGTTTAGCTGACGTGATTTCTAGTAGGGAATCTGAGTAGGTTATCCAGATTGACGCGTCATTCTTGTCGGTTTTCCTCAGTATGTGTGGTTATTTAGCATGAACCTATATGGCTATGTGTTAGCATGCTAGGTGATTAGCGTTTATGTTCATATGTTGTGTCTTATGTATTGTTTTGCTTTCATATAGATGTGATGTCGGCTAGGAGAGGGCGAGGCCGTGGCCGTGGTGTTGGCCAAGGGGATATTCCTATCCCTGATGCTTGGGATGCCAATGCTCCCCTCAGACCAATGGACGCGACGAAGTTGTTGCGTGTGCTAGTTAGCTCTATTCAGCAGCTGGTTGAGACCTCTAGAGATGAGGCTAGTAAGGAGAGAGTGCGTGAGGCAAGGGCTACAGTGGTGATGCGGGAGTTTAGGCGCATGGATTAGCCTACCTTTGCTGGAAATCCTGATCCTATTGTGGCGACTGAATGGTTGGAGTTGGTGATGCGGATCCTCGGCATGTTGCAGATCGTGGAGGATGAGTTACGAGATTCATTTTCCACCTTTCAGTTGAAGGACGCTGCTCATCAGTGGTGAAGATATACCAGGACGACTGTGGGAGTCACGTAGGCAGGCTTTACAGGTGTGTTTCTGGAGAAATACTTCCCAGCGTAAAAGCGGGACTTGTACAGGGAAGAGTTCTATACTCTTACCCAGGGGGCCATGGATGTTATGCAGTACGAGGCCAGGTTTACATGTTTATCTCGATTTGCACCGGAGTTGGTGAGTATAGACGAGCTGCATTTATGAGGTTTGAGCGGGGCTTGAGGCCGGCAATCTGGGAGCGTGTGGTCGCGATGGGACTTCGTGTGTTCACAGAGCTGGTGGAGGTAGTAGTGAGGGTGGAGAACACTATGACTGAGATTCGAGCTTCTAGGGAGGCTAGGACACCGCAGAGTGGGATCGAGGCACAGACAGGTGGGCATTCCAGCAAGAGGTAGAGGTCTTCTGGTACTAGCTTTCATCTATCTGGATTACCTCAGCAGTTTTCAATACCAGCACTGTCAGTGGCTTCATTTGGGAGGCCAGAGCAGAGGGAGTTGAGGTGTTATCGGTGTGGACAGTTGGGGCATCGTGTGTCAGATTGCCCGCAACCGAGACAACATCAGGATTCATAGTTGAGGCAGTCCCAGAGTCCCATACTGGATCAATCACAGGGGAGAGGGCAAACAATTTGTTTTGGATGTGGTCAGACTGGACACATCCGTAGGACTTGTCCCCAGAGGGAGGATGCGCCGAGCATGGCGGGCACACAAGAGGGGTCATTTATATAGGATCGACAGCGGTATCCAGCAGTGCAGACTTCTCGAGTGACAGATAGGGGAACTTTAGTTTAGTCGACGCGGTAACCGACAGCGTCGAGTTCTGGTAGATATGCCAGAGTGGGATTGCCCCGGGCGTATTCTCTCATCGCTCCTAGTTCTTTTAGGGCACCAGTCGTGCCGGATGATGCAGACATACCTTCAGCGAGCAGAGGTACTTTATGAGTATACAGGCTTTGGGCCAATTTTCGTGTTGCATCAATTTAGGAATTGGTGATAGATTCCGTGGATGATGCACTGTGTTGAGGTAGCGGCTGGTGATGATGTGAGGTTGGGGTGAGTTGTAGATCCCGTGTCTTTGAGATAGTTGGCCATTGTTTAGGATGCTTGACCTTGTCTAACTATATCCTAGGAACGATTTGGCTAGCCATCTCGTGTACCTGTGTCGATTGCGATCGACGTGGTTGTTTCTTTTCACCTTATGTTGAATTTTGGGGGAGATATTTCTTTAAGGGGGTAGAGTTGTGAGACCCTGACCCGTTTTCCTTTTCGGCGTTTTCGGACGCGCATTACATGTTTTTGTTTGAGCATGTTTTTATTGCTTTTGATGCATGATCTGGTTTAGATATGCATGCGGGGCAGGATCCCGGGGCCGTGGGCCGTTGTGGCCCGAATTTCAAAATTTCAAAAAAAAAAGATTTTTTAGAGACCTATAAATATCTGGAGTTAAATATTTTCGTAAAGATATTTTTCAAAACTTCTCCAACAACCTTCTTGTTTTCTCTCTGGCTTCTCTCTAAGTTCTTAGGGGCCCGAGGCTTGGTTTTCGACGACCACACTTCTATCCTTGTTATTGGCGTCGTGGTCTACGCGTTCATCTGGACAAAATTTCATTTCAGCGAAGCTTGGTATTGCACGTGGATCGAGACATTGAGTTTTGAACTCACCGAGGTAGGATTTTATACCTGTATGTTTTGTAAGGGTGTTATGTGTAATCGGGTGTATTTTTTTTTACCGGTCAGATAGCTGCAGATCTGATTTTCTATAAAAGTTGGGTGTTGGGTTTTGGGTTTTGGATTTTGGATTTAATACTGGTTTTATGTCGATTTCGGTGGATAAAATCGTGTTTTGAGAGTTTCTTTTGAGGGTTTGGTGTTTGGCTTGGGCGTGTGGATGTCTGAGGGTGTTGGATCGGTGTTTGGAGACTTCGATTCGAGGCTTGGAGGTTGAAACCGTGGCAAGAAAATGGTTTTTGGGTGTGTTCAGTCGACTGAACTCATAGGTTCAGTCGACTGGATCATTGTTCTTGGGGTTCAGTCGACTGGACCGTGGGGGTTAGTCGACTGAACCGTACGTTGAGGCATTTTGGTGGTTTTTCTGTGTGTTTTTCAGTCGACTGTGGGCTTGGGTCAGTCGACTGAACTTCTGAGCAGTGTGATGGTGGTTCGGTGGTTGGGTTTCGATTTTCGATTGGCGTCCTATGGTATTCAATTGATTAATTTGTGGGAATTAGTTGATTCAAATACCTGTAGATTCCTTTTGGGGTTCGGTTGATCGTGTGGTGGTTTGGGGGTCGTGTTGTGGCCTCAGGTGTTTCATTTAGATACCATCCTTGGGTTGACGTGCGTGGTTAGATTTGAGGAGTTATGGCATGATTGTGTGCGTGTTGATTATGTTCGGGACGTGTAGGTCCGTGGTTCGATTTTAAGGTTTGGTTCTGGTAAGAATAGGTCTAAGGGAGGTTCAGTTGTTGATCTTCAGACTAGGTGTTGGTTGTCCCGGTGTGTGGACGGGTCCCGATTGGTGGATGGGTCGTTTGGGTATCGAATGACAGGTGTGTGGCAAGTGATGTCGTGTCGGGTTATGTGACGGGTGGTGTCATGCTGTGAGGTTATATGGCTATGTGCATTTATATCTGGTTATGTGCATTTATAACTCTAGTTTATTTATGTACGAAATATGTTTGTGGATTATCTGGTTTTGGCGTTGTATGTGAAACGTCGTGATTATACGTGATCTTATGTTTATAGAGCTATGATTAGTTTTATTCTCGTATGTTATAGAATGAGTATGTGGTCCTATGTGGTCTTTGTGATTGTGAATGATTTTCATATGCATGTGTTGCATTGTATATATGGAGGGTGGATACTGGCCCCACGGTAAAAGTCCGTAAAGTTGCTTATGAAGGGTGGATAATGGTCCTACGGTGAAAGTCCATGAAGATATCTATTGACCCAGGTCGACAAAGCATAGTGGGGCGTATAAGGGTCCTTCGGTGAAAGTCTGAGAAGATATGTGAATTGTATGTGATCGATCTGTGGTCAAGGCTCGGCTGAGAGTCGATGTTTGTGTATGCGTTGTGGGCTCAGGAAAGTGTCGATTTAATTCTGACTATGTTGCATTCGTGGCTTGTAGGAGTCGTGGCTCGTAGGGGTCAATCTTTGCCCGTGCGGCATACTACAATATATATCATGGATTGCATGTATTGCATATTGGGACGGATAGACCAATTTTCTTAAAACTGTATTATCGGCCTACGTGAGTCAAAATACTGTATTATCGGTCTACGGGAGTCATAATACTAGAATCGTTTTCAAGGCTCTGATGAGTCAAAAAAATGGTTTTTATCCTCGCTTTCCCATTACTTGTGAAAATTATTTTAATGGCTCTTGTGAATCGTGGACTACAGCTGTTTTCAAGGCTTGACAGAAAGTCTAAACCTATATTTCAATTTTCTAGAATGTTTTGTTTATACTGCATGCCTGTCTAGTTTCTGTTGAGCCTTGGCACACGGTATGGGATTTACTTTTCTTCAGGTACTGGTCACGCTGGTTGATCTAGGGGTGCTGGAGAGGTGGAAGAGTTATAGTCTTCTTTTTTGTTTCTATCTGTATCATGTATGCTTAAAACATGTTTCTCGGCATTGGAGCCTTGTAATGTATACCATTTGGCGTTTATATACAATGCATGTATGTTTATTTTGAGAGTGTATTCTCGGGCTGGGTGTTGTGGTTGTTTGTCTATGGGTGCTTCACGTGGCCCAGAGTTTGGGGTGTGACAGATGAAGCCTTTACTATTTTTTCAAAACTGTCTTGAAAAATTTAAAATGGAAAAGGGTTTCAAATTTCAAGTATCAAAAGTGATCAAGGTATAGAATTTGAAAACAAAGATTTTGAAAAGTTTTGTGATGAAAGTGGTATAGACCATAACTTCTCTGCTCCTAGAACCCCTCAACGAAATGATTGTTGAGAGAAAGAATAGGATTTTGGAAGAAATGATTAGAACCATACTCTTTGAAAATAATCTACCAAGGTACTTTTAGGCCGAAGCTGTCAACACAGCTTGTTATATCATAAACAGAGCCATGATTCGAGCTTCTCTTAAGAAAATCCCATATGAGCAATGGAATGGAAGAAAACATAACAACAGTTATTTTCGAGCATTTGAGTGTAAATATTTTGTTTTGAACAATAACAAAGAACTTTTAGGTAAGTTCAACGCTAAATCTGATGAATGTATTTTTTTTGGAATATTATATATCTAGTAAAACTTATAGAGTTTTTAACAAAAAAAACCTAGTTGTTGAAGAATCTATTCATGTTGTATTTTTGATAAAATTAACCTCGGTTCTTTCAAGAAATTTTGTGAATATAACTTGGTTGATATAGAAAAAAGTGTTGAATATATCTTTATTAAAGACCAAGAAAAGCGAATCCATAAGGAACCTACAAACCTATAGTAAAATGAAGTCCAACAGGCTATTGGACCTTTAAATCAAGAAAATTCAGATTTGCCTAAGAAATGAAAGTATGCTTATGGTCATCCAAAAAAATTTATCATTGGTGACCCATCTCAAGGTATCAAAACCAGATCCTCTCTACATAATATTTGTGAAAATTTAGGATTCCTTTCCCAGACTGAACTAAAATATTTTGAAGAAGCTGAAAACGATAATTTTTAGATCTTGGCTATACAAGAAAAGCTAAATCAATTTAAAAAAAATAAGATTTGGACTTTAGTCTCTAGACCTAAGGAACACTCCAACATTGGTATAAAATGGGTTTTTAAAAATAAAATAGATGAGAATGGAGTAGTTCATGGGAACAAAGCTCAATTGGTAGCCCAAGATTACAATTAAGAAGAATGTATCGATTTTGATGAAACTTTTGTTTCTTTAGCTAAGCTTGAAGCAATTAGGATACTGCTTACTTTTGCATACTTTAAAAACTTCAAATTTTATCAAATGGATGTCCAAAGTGCCTTTCTAAATGGTTTTATTTCTGAGAAAGTTTTTGTGAAACAACCTCCTAATTTTGAAAATTCTGATTTTTCAAATCATGTTTGCAAACTCACCAAGACTCTCTATAGTTTGAAACAAGCACCAAGGGTTTGGTATGAAAGACTTAGCAAATTCTTAATTGAAAATAAGTTTTTAAGAGGAAAGATTAATACAACTCTTTTTATCAAATCTCAAGAAAAAGACATTCTTGTTGTTCAAATATATGTAAATGATATTATTTTTGGTTTAACTAATAAAACTTTTTACAAGGGCTTTGCTAAGTGCATGCAGGGAGAATTTAAAAGGAACATGATGGGTGAGCTAAATTACTTCCTTAGATTTCAAATCAAGCAAATACAAGAAGGAATCTTCACAAAGCAATCCAAATACACAAGAAATTTGTTGAAGAGATTTGACATGCAAAATATAAAACCAATAAAAACTCCAATGTGTCCTTCAAAAAAGTTTGACATGGATGAAAATGGTAAAGTAGTAGAGGAAAAGAGATATAGAGTTATGATTGACTCTTTACTTTACTTAACTGCTAGTAGGCCTGACATTATGTTTAGTGTATGCATATGTGTTAGATTTCAAGCTAATCATAAAAAATCACATGTGATTGTTGTTAAGCGCATCTTTAAATACCTTTTAGGTAAACGAAACCTAAGATTATTCTATCCTAGAGGAATAGCCTTTGAGTTATTTGGTTATTCTGATGTAGACTTTGCCGAGTGTAAAATTGATAGAAAGAGTACAAGTAGAACATATCAATTCCTAAAACACACTATCATATCATGGTTTAGTAAAAAAATGAAACTCAGTAGTCTTATCTACAGCTGAGACTGAGTACATTGTAGCTGGTAGCTGTTGTGCACAGGTTCCTTGGATGAAACAACAACTAGAATACTATGATATATGTTTAGATCATATTCCCATTAAATGTGATAGCACTAGTGCCATTAACATATTCAAAAATCCTATACAACACTCTAGAACAAAGTATATTGAGATAAGACATCATTTCATTAGAGATCATGTTCAAAAGAGTAATATAAAAATTAAATTTGTAGGCACAGACCACCAACTTGTTGATATATTCATCAAAGCTTAAAATAAAGAAAGATTGTGTTATATCAAAAGAGAACTTGGTATGCTATGTGCTCTAAATTGATGCTTAAATGTCATACTAACAATGCATGCTTAATATTTATTCAATGCTTTTCATGCTTTATTTTGATGTGTGAAAAGTGTCGACTCAATGATAAAAAGGGTCAACACATGTGTAAAAGGGTTAAGTCAAAAGCCATATAGTATCGACACATTTTGATAAAAGTGTCGACTCCAGCTATATAGTATTGATTCGATTCGAATTCTTGCTATCGGTAAAATTTGTGTTGACTTGCTTATAAGGAGTGTCGACTCGATGAACCGAGAGTGTCGACACCATGTTAAAATGTGTTGACACAATTTTTGTTTTTGAACACTCCTTGTGTTGTGTGAAAATTGTCGACTCTAATGAGTTTGTGTTGACATATTTTGTAGAGATTTCATGTATAAGCGATTTTTTCCCCTTCCGCGCTCAAACTCTTCTGCTTCCAAAACATAACTGTTCATCTCTCTCCTTCTCTCTGTCCCTCTGCAAACCCTAGAGTCGACTCCTCTCCCTCTCCTTCTCTCTCAAGTCTCACTGTTGATGCCCCCAAGGATGATGGACAAGGGAAGCAAACAACCCACCAATGAGCCATCCAGCCCTAGGGTAGCGAAGAAGAAATCGAAGAAGACAACTGTGGCGACGATGCCATCTGTGGACATGGGAATTGCATCCTCTCTGAAATAGTTCTCCAAGTACAAGAATTTATACTTTGCCTCATTCACTACCCTTAAGGTAATCCCTGACCGTTCTATAGATTTCAGTTTCTTTGATTCAATCGAAATGAAGTTTTCTGAGTTGATCACCGACCTCGGTTGGATGAATTTACTTCAAATCCGTGACCACCACTATCCCACACTTGTGAGACTTTTTTATGCACATTTCAAAATCACTGACACCTTTGACAACACCATCACTACTTGGGTGGACAGTGTACACATCTCTCTAACCTCCAAAATTCTTAATGAGATTCTCGGTCTTCCTAAAGGTCAACTCTTTGTTTCCTACAAATCGAAGAAGAAAATCATTGAAGGTTTTTTTCCTTTTCATGACGTTGTGAAACAAATTTTTGCTGTTAATGTTGTTGACCCATCCAAGTCCTTTGAGGCTAATTCCCTTAAACCCGAGATACGGATCCTCCATCATTTTGTCAACCATATCTTTTTGCCTCAATCTGGAAAGTTTGGAGACGTGTCTTTTCTGCATGTTTTTATAATGTGGTGTATTCTTGAAGGCAAGAAACTAGATATTGGCTATCTTTTTATTTCGGGCATGCTCTAATCACACTCTAAGTCCAATTCCTCCATTTCCCATGCAATATTTTTGACCAAAGTCTTTTGGCACTTCGGTGTTGATCTTACCTCTAAAAAGGGCATCCCCTTTTCTAAACATGACCTTTATGGAAAGTCAACTCTAAAACACATGCAAATCTCTAAAGTTGATAGTATTTGGACCACTCGCCGTGGTACCCCCTCTGTTAGTAGGACCCCTCTCTATCCCTCTTTTCGATCAAACTCCCTCATTCCCTTTGATCACTCATCTCTTGTTCCCTTTCACACCAGACCAAAT
The DNA here is from genome assembly GCA_032270985.1 of Heliamphora pulchella. Classification (NCBI taxonomy): domain Eukaryota; kingdom Viridiplantae; phylum Streptophyta; class Magnoliopsida; order Ericales; family Sarraceniaceae; genus Heliamphora; species Heliamphora pulchella. Next base: position 8,348 of record JAULJZ010105521.1, on the reverse strand, counting down.
GTTGCTGGCCCCTCCTCCTTCTATCTTTCTCCTTCTCCTTTCCCTTCTGTTGATTATGCTTCTGCTCCTCTAGTTGGTCCATCTTCCCAACAATATGCTAAGCTTATCACCCTTGTCAAGGATTTGACCTCTTCTTTGGCATCCTTTCGTGAGAAGGTTGATGTAGATCTTTACGACATTGGTTGTAAAGTGTCTTCCATTTTTTGACTCTGTCACAAGCCTTGAGAAGACTACCAAGATTATGAGAATAGATGTAGAGAATGCTTGCGATGTTGGCCGGTCTCTTAGCAAGAAGGTGAAAAAAAGTGTTGACACCATTATGGATGCCAACCTCGATATCCTCTAACAAGTCCAGAAAGAATATGACGAAGGCATAGTTCTCGTTGTCCAGCAAAACTCGAGAAAAGTGGAAGAGCATCTCATTTGGATCAAGGAATTATGAGCCAAGCAATTCAAGCCCAAGGAAATGAAAGAAAAGAAAGCTGCCCGCTTGAGATGTGAGGCAGACTTGGCTTTGACAGCCACCTTTGCAGCCATGGGAGCGAAAGAAAAAGTTGATGAAAGGGCAGTCTCCTCTAAGGAAAAGGCATATGAAAAGAAGAAGAAATAATAAGAAAATAAGGCTTTCAAGAAGAAAATAGAAGACTTTTGATGATTCCAAAAGGGGAGAGGAGAAAACAAGCAAAGCAAGAAGAAGAAGTGGAGAAAGAAGAGAAGAAAAAGGAGAAGATTAATACAAAGTTTTTGTGTTTTGTTGGTTGTGAAGGAGAAGTTGTAATTCTTAAAAACATTCATTTCTGTTTTTATATTTTGATGGAGTGGATGTTTGTTGAACACTTTACTATTTAATAGTTTTTGTATGGGTGCATGGTTGTTGGGTTTTTGAAATGTTGTTTATATGCAGTTTATCTTTTGTGAATGTCCTATCTAAAGTTCATGCCAACTGCTGTATCATTGCCTTAAATTTTTTTTGAAATGCAAATTACTATTCAGTTTACATTATTGAGATTGATTCATACTTGGGATTAATTTTATAAACTATTGCACGTGCATATTGATGCAAATTACTATAATGACCGTTAGATGTTTGAGCATTTTGAGTTTTTGCATGCTTATGTTGACAATATGCCATTATTTGCCTCTTTGTTGAATTTGCATTTTTTGATTAAGGTATAGAGATAAGGGGAGAACTCTTGTTGAAAATCTTTTTAAAGTGTTTCTTAGAAAATGTTGTAATCATTAAAAAATAAAAGATTGTTAGCCCAATGGCTTTTTTAAATTTTGATGATTTTTATAATTTATTTTCTTAATTAATTTGATTTTAAAAGATTATATTTAATTATTTTCAAAAAGATAAGTATTGACACTACATGACTAATAAGTGAACATCTTATGCCATTTGTGCTGACACTTTGCATCAAATTGGTTGACACTTAGTATTTTTGAAAAGAATATTTTGTGTTGACACCAATTGATAATTGAGTCAACACCTAAATGTAAAGCATGCTTAAATTCTCAAGTGTGTCGACACAAATGAAGTTTAGGGTTGACACCTTAACTACTTTGCTTAAGATGTTTAAGGAACTCAAATGAGTCGACACCTAATGAATTTGGGTCGACACCTTCAGTATTGGATCGAGATCCTCTTTGAGTCGACTCCAGTGCAGAATGGGTTGACACCTCAGTCTCTTTGCAGGATTCGTTTTGGGTCGACACCTAAGTGTTTTGAGTCGACACCAAGTAATCCTTCAGGTTCTAGTCTTTGGGTTCTACGGGTTGACACCAAAATCACATGAGTCGACACCTAGACACCCTCTAAGAAACAAATGAGTCGACACTGAAGAAAAGTGGGTTGACACCAGGACTACAAGCCATTTTCTGTCTCCAACTCAAAAGTGTTGACACCATAAGATTATGAGTCGACACAAAGTCTCCTTTTAGGAACTAGGATTTTGGGTTGACACACCAACTAAGATGAGTTAACTCCAAAAATTCTGGGACTTTTTGTAATTTCTTGAGTCGACACCAGAATGAAGATGAGTCGACTTTAAAAGTCCCTAAGTTAACTGTAGTTTCAAGGGTTAACACCACAATGCTTTTGAGTCGACACCGAGATTCCAGTAGCTGATCTGACAAAATGGGTCTACGCCAATGAAGATATAAGTCGATACCAAAGTCTCACCTGAAAATCTGAAGAAATGCATGAGGTTGATACCAAATGTTCCATGAGTCGACACCACTGTGTGAGTGAGAAAAATACAGAAATAAGGTCGACACCAACGAAGAACTGAGTTGACACATTCACTTGAAGAATCAAGCCCTAGATATTTTGTGTCGACCCCAAAGGATTTTGTTTCGACACCTACGATGAAATTCAAATTTCGCGTTGGTTCCAACGGTACTATTTCAGAGCATTAATTGCCTCCACCAACCCACCAACGGTCATTTACTTCAAAAGGCTATATAAGAAGTTAATTCTCAAAGCTTAAAATCTCTAGACACTATTCTATTGCTTGAATATAACGCTCAAAATCTTTAAGAAATATTTACTACTCATTTACTCCTCCAGCCGAAACTCACTATTTATTGATCATTTTATTTCCAATCATTTGTAAAGAGTATTAGTTAGTGAATTTTTTATTCTCTCACATTTATTGTAAAAGTGGGTGATTCACACTTGATCCTTTAAGAGAGTAAGTGAACTTCTTAAAGAAGAGCTTAAGAGAGTTTAGGAAAAATATGGACTGTTTTGTAAGAACTTCTTGAGACTGTAAAGGATTTGGAATGTGCCTGTGAAGCATTCGATCCTAATGGATATTCTCAAGGGGAGTCTTAAGGAGTGGACGTGGACTTGGAAGAAGTCGAACCAATATAACTCTTGGTGTCTTGTTCATCTTTCTCTCCCTATCCTCTTTAATTTTCTTATTATTTTAATATCTGTCATACTTTCTGGTGAAATTAAAAGGTTTTGAAAAATATTTTTAAAATTATTATTATTATTTTAAAACTCAATTCACCCTCTCTTGATTTGCCTAGAACTAACAAGCTTGTTTCTACGGAAAATGGTCTAACTCTAAAGTTATCCTTCCATACAACCCTTTTGGCTATTTTTGAACCCAAAATTTAAAAATATAAAGATAAATGAACTAGGCTTCAAGAGAATTCATGCATGCAGATAATATTAACATGATACTACAGTAAAAATTTCTGAGTATTTACTCATGTCTTGACCCAAAAAGAAATTAGGAGAAACTCAAATTTTTCACAAAATTGCCTTAGGACAGATTCATATTCATGCAAGTTCTTGACTCTTTGGTCTATGATTTATGCATGCATGACCATATCTCTTTTATATATGGTTTATATAAGAGTTATACACCATTCTTGTAGATAAAGAAAAAAAATGGAGGTTGAAGAGAGAAAATAGAATGATTTTTTAGTCTAAAACCACATCCCATGAGTTGAGCTTGGATCTTGAACTCATTTTGTGCTCTTGAGCCAAAGAGACCATGTTTTAAGAAAAATAAGAGTATGTAAGTGTTGTTCATACCTTGTTCGGGGCTGGAGAGATGAAGAAGAAGATGAATCTTGAAGAAGAACCCCCTAAGAAAGCACATTTAGCTAGAACACCCAATTCTATCTCTTGTTTCTCTCTCTAACTTCACAAGAACACTTGGCATAGTTCTTTGGAGCCAAAAAGAAAATCTATTTGGGGGCATGCATGGCGGACTATGGAGGGGGGGTGGGTGGGTGGGGGTGTGTGGAGGGCAAAGCTCTTTTTTATTTTTGAAATGGTGAGTGGGGCTCATGATAATGGTGTAGGGTAGCGGGTGGTGCTAACCACTTATTTTGCATGTAAATTCTAAAAGGTTATGACAAGGTAAATAAAAAAATGGGTTGAGTGAACAAGTGGTGAAAGTGGCTGGTCAAGGGGGTTTTTAGCTCCAAAAAAATCTGATTTTGATTATTTAATTTAGTTTATTAAAGTTTTCTTGATATTTTTATACTACATTGTTCGAGAAAAGTGTTCAAAAATTAATTTAATGTATATTTTTAATCACAAGCTTTATGAATTGAATTAATTTAGTAATTTTATTTATAGTACTTTATTATTATTTTTAATTTAAATTGATTATGGCATTATTGAATTGTGGTGGTGGAGTCAAATTATGTATTTTACATAAATTTGTGTCTTGATGTGTATTTTTGATTATTTTTTCACTGGTATTGAATTAATTTAATTACTTTAGGTATAAAGATTAATTTAATACTAATTTATTATTATTTAATTATTTATGTGGTGATTTTTTTATTTTATTAAATCTTTTTACAATTGGGTATAAATTTGACTTAATGTAAAAAATTGGTACTTATTCTATAAAATTGAATTAATTTAATGTTTTGATAATTTGTACATTAATTTTATAATTTATAATGTTAATATAATATTTAGATATAATTACATTAAGAATATCCGTCAAAATAAGTTTTTTTGTGCAGTTTATTAAAATAGACTTTTTAATTAAAAATTTGAGTGTATATATATATATATAAAACCATATGGACATATCATTTTATTAAAAATTAAATTGTTAAAATTTTAAATTTTCATAATTGAAATACACATACATTTAATGTCACACTCCAAAACGCTGAGTTTTTCTCAAAACAAACATACATTCCATACATGCATAATATATCGCCTCAAGACTTACAAAATATTCTTCCTATTCTTCCAAGAATAGGCAATATATCTAACAGTACATGATTTCCTTAACAAAATAGAAAATTGTGAAAAGTCTTCTGCCTCCTCGCGCCCCACAAGATCATCTCTCGTGATCACAGTCACCTGAAAAAGATTTTTAAAATCCCACAACGTAAGCCGAAATCAAATAGAAACAGACTATAATAAAATAAAGCAGGATATGCAATTACATAACATAGAATCGACTCGACTACACGAGCCACAAAATGATTTTCCATTCTTTAAAACCACACATTTCATACAATACAATAACATCCAATAGTTGAAGAAAATTAGTAACAAAACGTTATTTTCCACTTGGTTCATATAAAAAGATCCTTATATACCGACTCTGTCACACCTTGAACAAAGGTAATCACTATAAACTTTTACCCATTACCCTAGACTCAAGCCATACAAAGACCCGCTAAGTAATGACAAGTTATATACGGAGTCACAACAACGCATGCCTCCCACAGGCACAACCCCTTCATTTACAGGAATTAACCTGAAGGAACGAAGCACCTACTTATGAAAATTTTTTGAACTTTCATCGAGGAGTAATGGCGGTCCAAAGGCACACGCACTATCACGGCACATCTATCGAATCATTAAAAACCAACACGTAGCTCGACTACGAAAACATTTAAAATCATACATTAATCATGTACAAAACATCCAACGACCCTCTGCCACGTCATTCCTAATCAAGGAAAAATGACCAATATCTTTCAAAGAATTCACCGTTTCAACGAAAACATTCAAAACTGCAACTCAACCCTGGGGGTTAGCCCCAAGCCTCCCAAAAATTAGGTTTTCATAACTTTACACAACACCCTCCGTTTTCAAATCATATTTTTAAAAACCACTGACATCCACACGTCCACCAATATGTAATATACCAAAAGATATACAAAACATGCTTTTTGCCCGAATAAACATGGTTTAAACACAAAATTCAGCATTTATAACATTTTTAAATGGTAGAAAAGCATATAATCGCATGTAGTACCCTTTAAAGACAAGATAGTCTAGGATCCGACCTCGTTGAGTTAAAAAAACTCGACGCCTCGAACTCCAGTGAAAAACAAACTTTGTCAAAATGAGATTCCATCCGAATGAATACGAAGCTCCCGGCACGGATACTAAGAATCTTCTATCTAATTGCCAAAAACCAAGTCTGGACCTACCAAAAAACTAAAGAGAAGGTGGAGGATATATGTGTAAAAGAAAGAGACTTGGTCAAGAAGCTACAAGGTTTCAAAATATCTAGCATAGAGTTGATATTTATAGGCCCCGCCCAAAATAGGAAGTCAGTCGACTGAACTACCCACTTCAGCCGACTGAAAAAGGCTATTGAAATTTCAAGAATTCCCCACCGACATAGTTTAGTCAACTGAGTCACCCACTTCAGTCGACCGAACCCCCACACTGTCCATTCAGTCGATTGAACTACCCACTTTAGTTGAGTGAACGACGGAGGAAAACAACCCAACGAAACATGCATAATAAAACTCGAACAAGCGTAAAAATACATATAACGTATGCTGTTCTAAAACAATAAAGCAATAACTAACACATCGAATAAATATTATGAAAATAAAACAGAATCAAATCTCACATTTAATGCCTTATTTGAGCTTTAGAGATGAGTTGGGTTGGATTTTGGACCTAATTTCTATGAATTGAGCTTAGGTTATGAATTTGGGTCTTTTAATTAATTGGGCTCAAGGCTTACCTTTTTGTTGGGCTCAAGATTAGGTTATTGGACTAATTTGAAGTTTGTTCTATTAATTTATTTAATTGTTATTGCTAGTGCTGGTGTTACTACTACTACTACTACTACTACTATTATCTTTATTATACTTTACTTTTTCATGTATTTATTTATTGAATAAAATATTTTAGTACATATTGCTAGTATTCATTTATAGATGTTGTATGTGTATTCCTTATACGAATTACTATTATTATTATTATTATAGGTCTAGGAAGCATAAAGGCTATGTATTGAAAATTGGAGTTTGATTTTATTTATTTTACTTTACTTTATCATGTATTTATTTATTAAATAAAATATTTTAGCACATACTACAAGTAGTCATTTATAGATGTTGTATGTGTATTCCTTAGACCTATTTTGTATGTTACTTAAATGTTGGTTTTAGAGTATGTGGTTGAGAATTATCTCAAGAATTTTTATGTAATTATGAAGATTTGAGGGACTTGTGTATAATTATTAAATTAAAATATTCCGAAATTGTTGAGAGTGATTTATATGAGAATATAGTTTTTTTCTTACGAGAATTTCAACTTATCATAAATTTTTGGTGTCATAGGCCAAAAGTGAAATTATTGGAAAGTTTTGGGGTTAAAAGTGTAATTATTAGAAATTATTGGGTATTGGGTTTTTGAGTATATTTTATTCTCAAATTTTGAACTTACACGAGATTTTCTTATTATTTGAACTTAGAGTTACTTTAGGGTAACACTTGTGAATTTGTTAAGCTTAGAAGGTTTTGGAAAATGTGAACTTTTTCTTAAGAAGAGTTTGGGCTCAAATCCACGTTTTCTAGGTTTAAATCTTTAATTATTTAACCTCAATGTAACCCTAATCCTAATCAAATAACACGTTTTCTATTATTTTTCGTTTCAACTCCGTGACGTAAAATTGGGTCCTTACAAAACGTCTTCAATCTGCATCCTTTATAAGGCGACGTTCAAGTCATTGAACTTCTCAATCTTGGCTTTCCCTGTGGAGACCCAGTCTGTTTTATTTTAATTAATTTTTGTAACATAATTAAATCCATAAAGACGATTCACATTACATGTGCTGCGGGGTTGACATGTGTTGAGAGTCGAGGATATAAATTTGTGAATGTATTTCACGACGATGGAAATTATAATTTCTTTGTAATTTAAATTAATTCGAGATCTTGGAGGAATTTAAATGAAGTGGGCTTTTAATATATATATACACACATAAAGGTTCAAGATTAATTGTACAAAAAAAAAGAAGAAGAGAGATCGAGAGATGGAGAGGGAGAGCTAGAAAACGAAGAGAGGGGGAGAGACGAAACAGAGAGGGAACCGAGAGAGAACCCAGGCGCGCGCGACGCGCAACCATCCGCCACCGCCATGTCTCGCCGCTCCGACCACCGTCAGCGTCGTCAACCACCAACCAGTTGCTGACTTCCCTCGTTGTTTTCGTTTTTCCTTAGCTCCTCCTCCGACGCCCCCTGTCCTTATCTCTTCATCTCTATTCCGCCATTGTTGGAGTTCAAGCTTCCTTAGGCCTTTTCAGCAATTGAACCTCCGGATTGAAGATTTTGCAACCCGACCACCGAGAATCAAGATTTTCTAGAAGCCGCGGTAAAGTTTTCTCCCTTGTTCTGTGTCGTCCATCCGATCCTATCTTTATACTGATTTTCTTTTATTGATTTTGAATTGGGAGGCCACCGGAGAAGAACCAAAGTGTAATCAACTGGAGGGGTGTATTCGAAGCTTCATGGAGCACGAACTAGACCTGGCTGAATCTTGGGCTTTTGAAATTGGGCAAAATTTCAAGGCTGGCGGCTCAATCAGGTAGGATTTAGACTAATTT
>JAULJZ010105510.1:0-11737 GCA_032270985.1 Heliamphora pulchella | reverse complement strand
TCAAGTACCTGAAAAGGACTAGGGAGTATATGTTGGTGTACCAGGCTGATAGTCTTATACCTCTTGGGTATACTGACCCAGATTTCTAGGCAGATAGGGATTCAAGGAGGTCCACCTTAGGATACATGTTTTCTTAGAAAAAGCACATTGAGGGGAAGTGATGTCTCATCCGGGAAACTTTATCACGTAGTGACATTGTGGTTTGCATAGTTGCATCTGCGGATAACCTAGCGGATCCTTTTACTACGGTAGAAGGGTTAGGTGTCAAATGTGTTCCTACATGGCTTTGAGTATAAGTGGGAGATTGTTGGGAATGTATACTGAAAAGCCATATTTTTTATGTATTTTATTCAGGATCCCTGGCATATTAATGAGAAATATTTTGAGATGGCTTTGCATTTATAGTTTCGTATTTATATTTGTGAGGAATGAATGCACAGTTCGTATACTCTGTTCAGTATTTGACTTGGTGCGTGCTACACGGAAGATCGGGTCAAAAGTTCTGACAGATTATACAGATAGGCTCACAATCACAATGGACCCAGACATTCCATTGGTATAATTGTAATACATCGTTATAGTAGCTGGTCTTGGTTAGGTCGAACGGATCGAATTCTGGTTTTGAAAATTCGATGTTCGAGCTCGATGTGTTAGTACACTTGGAGTGTATTGAGCGGGATCAACGGGATGATCGATTCTATACTGACTATATGAATTCGATCAACATCCCGTATTATCATGTATTGCACGAACTCTTAATCCCGAAGTGATTGATTAATTGTGTTCTGTTGATGTACAATACTTTGAGTCGTCAATGGTTGAGATTTCTTCTATGAGATCAACAATACCGATGAGTTGGGTACTGGCATTGTTTGTCCGTTGATTGATAATCAACTGACAAAAATCACGTCTGATTTAGGTTGAGGAGTTCTCCCTCGTGTGCTTTGCTTATAGGTTTGATTATGCTAAATCTGTATAGAGAATCTTCGGATCCGGCATATCAAAAGGTTAAGCGGCGCGGTTACGAGGAGAAGAGGATAATTAAATCGGGTTGTCAGTAACCTAATTTATTTATCGGGAATCCATATCTTAAACGTGGGGAGAATTCAGTGCATTTAATAATTGGAAACTCACGACATAATTTGAATTAGGGCCGGGAGTTCAGTCAGAACCTTTAGTGGAATAAGTTATGGTTCATACGGGAAAGGATCTAGCTCGGGGACAGAGTTAGAGATATTCGATTTTCTCGTACGGTTAGCTCGAGTCCTATACTTCCTCATGATCCCTCACGTAGCCCATTATACGCACGGATATTTTTCTTATTGATTTCAGTAATTATTTAATTTAATTAGAATGCCGGTTTTGCCGCCAGGGACATTCATGGATTAAATTATATAATGAAAGGCGTTTTAGATTTTTGGCACACCTAGGGATTGCTCCATACGTGGCCGGCCCTAATTAAGGGGATGGGATTTGTTTTTATTATGGATATATATCACTTGCTATTTTTTAGGTAGGAAGAGATATAGATGCCATACATATTTTAAATGATATATTGTATATATCATTAAGAGGCACAAAAAATTAACCCTAATCCTCCCTAGTTGTCGCCCCCTCTCTCTCTTTTTTGGCAAAACATTTTTGCCTTTTGGAGAGAAGTGTGAGAAGAAACCGAAGAGGAAAAAAAGATTTCGATCGAAATCGGTGCCCACACACTGTGATCGTCGTAGTGCGTCCGGGACATACGTGAGAAGGTTGCAAGGTCGTCTTCAACGTATTCGGGACTTATTGAAACTTTTTGACAAGTTGCATAATAGTATAATGTTATTATGTTATTAAAATTAATATTGTTCTCGATTTTCATGAAAAATGCATAAGTCATTTTTTACGGTCACGACGTCGGTTCAAAATTTTTTTTCGCTCCAACACAGTAGGGGCAGCATAGGTCGTCATTCTCGCCGAGTCTTATTCCTCCGGACAACATAACCTCCTTGAGATGACTTGTTAAACGACCCCGTCGACCTCGTCCCCTCCTCTATGCCAGTGTCGGTCTGTGCCGCACTGGAAGTTCTAACTCTAAAAGAAGTAACAGCAATAGAAGTAGAAGCAGAAGTCTGCATTGGTGGTGCAACTGGAGCAACAAGCGACGCATGGCCTCCGTGATTTCTTGGCACTCTGCCACGTCCACGCTGAAAAAGGAAAAGGGCCACATTAGTTAAAGCAGATAAATATGAGTAAGAAAAGAAAAGTGAAAAAATGTAAATGTGAGCAAGGAGGGACTGAGTACCGCAGTAGGGCTACCCCGAGGAGCAGGAGGCTCTATGTCCTGGTCTTGAAAAGCAGCATCCCAGCGACGAACTAATACCCTCAACTTAGAGATCAGGCGATGGCACTGGTCGCGCCACTCCCGAGGCATCTGTCAAAAGAAGAACCAAACCAGTGCAGTCAGATATCAGAATCAATCCAGACATGAGAATCAGTGCAGACATATATAAGGGGCAGTATAGAAAATAGAGGGGAGAATGTCATACCTGCTCTACACCGGAGGGAAGGAGAATCTCCTAGACCGCTGGCTCGGGGATTCAGATCTAGTGAAGATTCCCGTCTACAAAAGTATTTACCATTCAAGGAAGCTCGGGGTGAAAAGGACTCGGGGCAGCGGGAGGAGGACCCTGCACGGCAGTATGGGCACCCATGGAAGGCATGAGCCTCTCTCGAGCAAAGACCATATAGTCACAATCCTCACCCTCGATCAGCGTAGCAACGTCAATGCTTGCTATAACACAGATAATCTCAGCTGTGCGAAGGGTGTCAGTCTGATGCATCCCAATCGAAGGCGTCTTCGAGATACAAAAGTGATCATACCCCAAAGACTACCGAACCACGTGCTCACCGAGGTACCACTCTCTACAGAATGGCCCCTCAAGTAAGACGCGGGTCTGGGTAGCCTCTTGGCTCCATATTAGGTCAACACTGGCCTTCTCCTCCATACTGACCCAGATATCTAAACGGACCTGAAATGCAAGGAAACCTATCAGCAAGCAATGTGTAGAAAATGAGAAATGAAAATTAATGGAAGCATGATTGACATACTCGGTCAGGAGTTAGAGTGTCCAAGAAGTGGCTTGGTACCCCGATATCGTTAGGCCCATCGGAGTGCCCGGGGGATCACAAGAGGGTCGTCGCAAGAGTTCACTGGCTGGCGCATACCCAGGAACTCGTAGGCCTAAAGCTGTAGAAAGTCAAGAAAAGCGTCAATATAGTTGAAGCAGATATGCAGATATAGAAATGAGAATTGAAAAGTGGAGAAGAGAAAACAGATGTACCTCCCAGATGCGCCAGTACCCGCCTACGCTCAAATCGAAGGTCCTGATGGCAACACTCATGTACCCGTAAAGGGTAGCCAAGGAGGCTCTCCTCAGTCATATCTGCCAATCTGGTCCACCACCACCATAGTAGCAAGGTAGTGGAGGTGCACCCTGTTCTCTAAGTTCGGGAATAAGGTTATCTTGAACATATAGAGAATAAATGCACGTGCCACCCACTCGAAGTGGTGGACCTCTGTGCAGACGAAGTGGTGAAAAGTCTTATTCAGCCACGTATATCGTATGCTCCCCTTGTCGACGAATGGGGAACATGACTGAGGAAATAGTAAGAGCCTCGAGCTCCGGCTTATGTCAGGATCAAATGGGATTGGGTCTCCACCTAATCGGATCCCAGTGATAAGAGAAAAGGCAAGAGAAGTGAGTGTGACCTCGAAGGTATGCATGTGGAAAGTGTTGGTGGTGTCCCACCATCTTTCAGTCAGGGCAGTGAGAGTGACCCTATCGTTGTTGGTTTCCTCCAACGTAGTGATGAAGCCACCGAAGCCCGCTCCGTCGACAATCTCTCGACAGCAAGGAGATAGGGCCGTGTACCACTCCAACACATTAGAAGAGCTGCCAAAGCCTCGGATGCGTAGTTTGGCCTAAAATGAAAACAAAACAAATGGATCAATGAACAAAAATAGTAACAAGAGCAGTAACGGAATCAACGATAAGCGAGAATAATAACATAAACAACAATGAAATATGCAAAAAGATAGCTGGAACAAACTAACAATAATTAAATCAACGCAAAAATAAGTCACAAAACTAGTCTACGCAACCCGGGCCCTATCCCATTTTCAAAACAAAAAGGAGAGTTTTCATACTTCTAATCCAATCCGTAGTACGTTTCTCATCCTCAACAGACAAGACTTAAGATAATTCAGGTTTTAACGACACAATCTCACTTTTTTATTTCACTTAAAACTCGAATTCTTTCCCCCAGTTCAAAACCAATGATGAGCCCAATTCATTTCAAACACTGGTATTCGACTTCCAAGTTCAACGTGAACCCAAATTTTAAGTTTTCAAATAATACGACTTCTAGCCAATCCGAGAGTTGTTTTTTTATTTTTTTAAAAAAGGGACAATAACGAGATTCAATCCATTTCAAATTTAAAAACCCCATTAAAACTAAATCCATTTCAAGTGAAAAACAAAATCCAAAACCAACAATCCACTTCCCGCAAATCAATCTCTAAACGTTAGGATCCAACCACAAATCAAAAGTTCAACCTAAGATTCAACTCCGCTCAAATCTTGTTTAGTTCAAAACACAAACTTAAATTTAGAATTTATCGAGATCCATTTCGTCTCAAAATTCAAATTTCAAAAATTCAATTCAACTTTAAATTGTCATCCAAAACTCTCAATTTCATTGTAAAGTCAACCTAACTTCTAAAAGGCTTGACTCGAACACATCCCGAGCCTGCAACTCAACATAGGTTCTACTCAATCCATATCCATGACATGTCATGTTCAAAACTCAAAAGTTTTCAAATTTAACCAAACTTTGACTCATTTCCAGATTCAACATAAACAAGTTCAATCCAAATCTCAAAATTCAATTCAAACGAGCCCTGTTTTCAAAAATGTGATCTAACTTAGAAGCCAAAGCCCATTTTTCAAATCCAAGTTCAAAATTCAATCCAAAAGTCCATTTTTCAAACCCGAGTTCAAAATCCAATTTGAGATTCTCTTTTTACCCAAGTTTAAAGATTTGTTCGATTCAAATTCAAAGTTCGTTTTACCCAAATCCAAGGTTAATTCAAATCTAAAATTCAAATTCGTTTTCATCCAAGTTTAAAGTTTTAAAGATTCATCCAAAAGTTCGTCTTTTTAATCCAAAGTTCCTTTTAGTCTAAAGTTCAAAAGTTTTGTCCAGTCCAAAGTTCAAGGTAAATTTCAATCCAAGTCCAAAGTTCGATCCCAATTCGAGTCAAGGTCTAACCTAATCAAGTTCGAGCCTCAAATTCAATTTCCAAATTCAAACCCTCAAATCCAAAGTGTCAAAATATCATATCTAATTCAACTCAATTCGATATCAACAAAATAACTAAATAACCAAGCTCAAATAATTCTTGATGAATGCATCCACGAAACAAGTAAGCTTTCAAAGCTTTCGTTTACCTCAATGTTCTCTGTCGAGAGGTGATCCTCGCGACGATGAAGAAGAACCTCATACTCTGCAATCACATTTGAAAGAAAAAATTTGTAGGGACCCAGTTACTCGTAATTTAAAAAGACTAATTAAAACATGTTATGACATGTTCAGTGAAGAAAATAATGTTCCAAAAGAAGTTCGTCCAAAAATATGCAAAAAAAATGTGTGAAGAAATTGGACATACCTCCACTAATTTGGTTATAACTCTTTGTACAAAATGAATTTGGTTATAAGGCTAGAACCATTGGAAAGTATACTTCAGGATCTTCAATTTAGACATAAGAATAACCCTATTGGAAGTTTGGAAGAAGGAGGTATACTCGTTTAAAGTCAGGATAACAAAGCTGTCTCGAATTTGTAAAGTTACGCCCGAACGAAAATATAGATGTCCAGACGAAAATGGACTAGAAGATTTTGCATCCGAATGGTGTCTGGACAAAGATTGCCAGTGTGTTTTGCGTTCGGACGGGAATAAGGTCATTCAGACGGACCGCGACGGGACAGACTTCAAAGTCTGGTTTGGGGCTTTTTCCTTCACTTTCTCTTTTCTTCTCTCTCTCTCTCTCTAAGCTAAAACTTGAACCCTAAGGTTGATTTAGGTGATCTGTTGGAGCCTTCTTGCTTCATTGGAGTAGGTTTCTTTCTTTCCTCTCAGGTGGACATCCATTAGAGGCTTGAGCTTGACGTTGGAAGCTCGTTCTCACCGTGCGGTTGGAAAATTTGGTTGATTGAAGCTTGCTAGGGCCATTTTCTTGAGGATCTATCATCCAAGAGGTAAGAACTATGACTATTCTCGAATATTTGATTCACATGAATGGTATATTTGATTTTATATATATATGAGCATGAAATATGTATTTTTTTGCCCTAGCTTGGGGTATGAGATGTGAGCATGTGAAATCTTGGGGTTTTGATTGATTTATGGTAAATCTATCATGATAAATTTGTTGGATATTTATTATTGTTGGGAGATTGAAAACTAGGGTTTGGGTTGGGCAAAATCCAAGAAAAATTGGGGGTTTTAGGGTTAAAGGACCTGTATGTTGAAATTGATGAATTATTGAACTATTAGGGGGTTTAATAACTTTTTGCATATATATACTCCATGAGTTTATATGATACATAAACATGCGGTGGTTGAAGCTTGAACCGTAGTAGTATGGGTTTGGCGAGAGGAACCAATTAGGTAAGACTCGTGCGTTGTAATGTGATTTGATAATTTAAACAAGCTGATTTTGGGATCCAGGGATCGTTTAAGTTTGGGCACGAGTTGCTCCATGATGAGAGACTGAAAAACTATGTAGATTGGGTTCTCTACCCGTAGACTAGCAATCGAAAAAGGACGTTAGTCGTGGTGGGGTATAGAACATACCATTACTTCATAGATCTCCTGTGGCCCAATTGATAGTAACGCGGCATGGGTCTATACGCTCGTCCGAGATTGACTCCTAGTTGATAAAACATGAATTGCTTAGAATGTGGGAAACCTTGGGTAATGTGTGTGTATGTGTGTGTGAGTAATGAAAAGCGAGAAATTGATGTGGAAGTACTGGGATTGAATAAAAGGCTAAATAAACAGTTATGTATGGTAATTGATTTTATTTATATAAAGAAAATCGGTTATGCGAACTTTTTTTTTAATGAAAATTGGAGTTAGTTTTTGGTGAATTAAATGTGGCATTTCGCATAACCATTCTTGCATATCATGCATATGTTCTTTAATAGCCTATTTTCTACGAGCCTCGGCTCATGTTATTTAAATACATTTCAGGTGACAACCGAAAAAAGGTGGCCGATTGAGGAGTAGACCTCAAGACCTCGTCTTGAACATTCTTGATAGAATTACATTCTTCCTTTTTAGAAAGATCTTTTGAGAAATGTATATCATATAGATGTAATTCTTTGATACAATGAATTATTAATTGAGTTAGTTGATATCTGCTTTGTAAGGCTTTAAGGCTACATGTATTCATGAATTGTATGTATGTGAGATTATCGGGCTTTGCCTTGGGTTTGTTATCCTTATTTACAAGATTTTATGTATGAGATTGTTGGGCTTTTCTATGTTTGGAGTTGAAAGCGTGACAGAATTTTATTAGAGCTTTAGGGTCGAATACCTAGAAATCATGGGAGTGGTTAATCCATTGCGTGAGAGTTTGCATTGATGTGTGACATTCATGAGTTGGTGTGCTAGCATACAATATCTTGAGTATAACTTGACATTTGCATGATATGTGGTATTTGGGCATGGAGATTGGACTCTTAGGATGACGTGTTTTACCTTTGGGTGACCGATCGACTAGTTTGCGGTTCGAGTTAGAAAGGTGTATGGCTGACGTTCGTTCTAACCAGAAATCCAAACGAGCTAGCCAAATTGACTTGTCATTTCGATTAGTTCTCCTCGTTATGTGTTGCATAAGGTGCATTGATACTACGATACGTGTTATGTGGTATCTTATTAAGAGGCAGTGTATCCATGAAAGATGAGTTATTATAAGCTTTGGTTTTGATATCTCTCCTTATTCCTTCTTATTCTTAGAGTGATGTTGTCGAGATGTGGTAGGGGCCGAGGTCATGGCCGAGGTCATGCATATGCCCAGGTTTCAGAAGAAAGGGATGTTCATGCCCCACAAGAACAAGTGGGCGGTATTGATGTTGTTCAGGAGATGTTTGCTACAATGAGAGCGATGGCCGAGGCGACTAGGGCTGGAGTAAGGGCTCTTGAGCCAAGGGCCTCTGTGCTAATGAGAGAATTTTAGCGGTTAGATCCTCTAACCTTCTCTAGGAAGCCAGACCCTAAAATTGCTACCAAGTGGTTAGAAGCGACCACAACGATCTTAGATACCCTAGAGATCAGGGAGGATGAGTTGCGTGTTAGGTTGGTGGTGTTCCAACTTTGGGAGGATGCGAGGGAGTGGTAGACGTTTGCTAAGACCATCGTGGATGGCACGCGGGCTGCTTTTACTAGGGTCTTTTTGGAAAAGTATTATTTAGGTTCAACTAGAGACATGTATCGGGAGGAGTTTCTCTTCCTTATTTAGGGGAACCTTACCGCGGTCCAATATGAGACCAAGTTCACGAATTTGTCGTGGTTTGTACGGGAGATGGTGTCAACGGAGGAGTTGTGCGCCAAGCAGTTTGAAAGGGGCCTTCGACCCTCGATCAAGGATAGGATTGCAGCACTGGATTTTTGGGTCTACAAAGAGCTTGTGGAGGTAGCTATCAGGGTTGAGAATGTAATGGTAGAGAGCCATGAGATCTGTGAGAGTAAGTCTCATCAGGGGGTTTGTAATGCGCAGTCATAGGGACGCCAGCAAAAGAGGCAGAAGTCGGAAGGACCGAGTTCCTATCCTATGGGATCCCAGCTACAACTGTGATAGCACCCGCACCATCCATTGTGTCATCCTAACGTTCTGAATGTCGAAAGTTAGTGTGTTATACGTGTAGACAACCGGGATATCGTGCTAAAGATTACCAGCAAAGAGGATAGCAGCAGTAGAGTCAAACTCAGGGGAGAACCTCGTTCTCATGTTTCCAGTATGGCCAGATAGGTCACATACAACGAGATTACCCTCAGAGAGAAAGTGTTCAGGGTGCTATTGGAGGACATCAGGGACAGGCATCGTAGGGGTGATAGGGCTATGGCTAGTCGCAGCAGCATTCAGGGGTGCAGTCAGTAAGGATAGCAAGAAGAGCTACCTCAGCTCAGTCAGTGAGGCAGCCGGGAGTCAGGGGCAGCAATGGACAGAATTAGGGAAACCAGGGGCGTGTGTATGGTCTTGCGGAGCCCAGCACTTCAGTGGCACCTGCCGTGCCAAATGCCACCGCCAGGCCATCGATCATTCAAGGTACCTTCTTAGTGTACCATTCTTGGGCCAGTGTTCTGGTTGACACGGGAGCATCGCATTCAGTCACCTCATCTGCATTTTCATCTGTACTGGGTTTAGAGGTAGACGTATTGGGTAGCGCCTTGCATGTAGAGACGCGGATTGGTGGGGCTACCATGTTGAGACATGTGCGTAGAGCCTGTGAGATAGAGGTTGCCGACCACCACCTAGTATTTGATTTCATTCTGCTTGATATGGATCTTCTTGATATCATCATAGGGATGGATTAGCTGGTGTGGCGTCGAGACTTTAGGGATTTGGAATAGTAAAAAAATATAAAAATTCAAAGAATATTTTGAAAAAATATTTTAGCACATTGAAAGCCAAATTTTGAATATCCTTTTTTGTTAAAAATAGAGTCGCTACTTGATATTTTAAAAAAATTAAGAAAAATAAAAATTGCTATTGATCTTTAAAACGTTAACTAGAGAAAAAGGGTTTGGGGCCTAAGGTATTAATCGGAGAAAGTGTTAGGCACCCCGTTCGCTTAATCGTAAGGTTAGCCTCTACTAATCATCATTGGTTCTTTAATAAGATTTCTCAAATGCATGCGAATAAATAAAATGGGGGCAAAGGGAGAAATCTAAAATCAAATATAGAAAATACATAACATATGTACATAGAACGCCAAATAAAACAAGTATCAAAAGAAAAATCTTAAATCCTATGGCATGTAATTTCTAACTAAAGATACGTGGAACAAATTCGCATGCAATATCATTTAAAACAATCTAAACTAGCTGATTCAAAATAAAAATATACTAAAAGTCACAATAATCAAATTATGCTAAAAATGGATATGAACATTACTAACAATATTATCAAAATTCTAAACTAATTTAAACATGCTTTCAAATAAAATAAGCAAAACATTCTCTAATTTTAAAGAAAAATAATGAAACTTGATAACGAGCAATTTTTATATATATGACAAGAAAACACTTAAAGACAAAGAGAAAAACAAAATAAAGAAAAAAATGTTTACAAAAGAAAATTAAGTTAAAATAAAAGAGAAAATGCTATTAAACTAATAAAAAGAAAATCTAACTATTTACATTTTATATTTTAAACGAAACAAAAAAAAAGAAAAAGAAAATAAAAGAGAATTAAACTACTATAAGAAGAGAAAACTATACTAACATAAAAGAAATGAAAACAAGTTTTAAAAACTATTTATGATTTTTAAAGTTAACAAAATAAGGGAATAAAAGGAATACTACAAAAGAAAAATAAAGCTAACATTTAAAGAAAAAAAAAGGACAAAAGAATAGAAAAAAAGAAAGTGAAATATTACAAGGAAAATGAAGCTAATAATAAAAAAGAAATGAAAAGAGAATAAAATGCTAGTAAAAGAAATTATACTAATATCAAAAAAAAATAAAAAGGAAATGGTACATTGAAAGAAAAAATAAAGGTACATTAAAAGAAAAGAAAAAGAAAAATAAATAGAACATTACAAGAAAATTAAACTAACATTAAAAGAAAAGAGAACGAAAATGAAACATTAGCATTAAATGGGTGTAATATTGTTTATTACAACCATATGCATGTAAGTGCTTGAATTATAACAATAATGACATCGTTTTGTCGTATTACTAAATTATGTTAGCACTATTCAATGACTTAATAGCTTAATGCATGTAAGACCCTGTACTGTTTCTTTTTCGATATATATGCATAGTCGGTGTTTTTTGACACGTTTAGGCATTTTCGCTTTAATATGTTTGTATGCGTTTTGATGTATGTTTTGGTTTAAATAAGCATACGAGGTTGGTTCCGGGGGCAACGGGGAGTTACGGAACGAATTTCAAAAATTCAAAAAAAAAAGATATTTTGGAGACCTATAAATATCTAGAGTTAGATATTTTCAAAACTTAACGACTAAGTTACCTCCTTTTTCTCTCCACCTTCTCTTTAACTTCTTGGGGGCCCGGGGTTAGGGTTTTTACGGACCAATAGCCGATCCTTGTTATAGGCATCGTGCTCTACGCATCCATCGAGGCAGAATTTCATTTTGACGAAGCTCAGTTTTGTACGTGGATCGAGGTGTCGCGTTTTTAACTTACCGATGTAGGATCCTAGATTGTATAGCTGTTAAAGGGTGATATATGTAATTATATGCTGTTTCATCGTGTAAAAACGCATGAAAAAGATGTTTGTGTTCGATAAATTGGGTTTTAGTTTGAAAACTATTTTTCGTCATTTCGGTTGGATGAAATCGGATTTTGAGAATCCCTTTCGAGACTTTGAGGTTGTTTTGAGTTTAGTTATACTCGTGGGTATCAAAATCAGTGTTTAGAGGCTTGATTTGGAGTTTATAT
>JAULJZ010105499.1:0-11738 GCA_032270985.1 Heliamphora pulchella | reverse complement strand
ACGTAAGGTATCATAATTAACATGACCTAACCTACCATGCCACACATTAGATAACTCAAGCATATAAGCAGAATGTGTAGTTATCTTATTACTTGTAGGAAATACAGTCATTACACTGAGCTTGAAAAGCCCATCACTCATTTACTCTTTTCCCACAAACATCCTACTCTTGGTAAGGATAACTTTGTCTGACTCAAAGACAAGCTTGAAACCCCTCTTACTCAACAATGACCTAGACACTAAGTTCTTTCGAATATTCGAGACATGCAGTACATCGTTAAGTGCCTGTTCCTTGCCAGATGTCATCTTCAGAATCACCTTCCCCAGGCCTTCAACCTTGGAAGTTGAAAAATTTCTCATAAAGAGTTGTTCTCCATTCTCCACCGGCTGATAGGTTATAAACATCTTTCGTCTGAATACACGTGACGAGTAGCCCCAGTGTCTACCCACCACTCTCTTGGATTGTCAACCAAGTTCATTTTAGACACCACTGCTGAAAGGCTGATATTTGACACGTCACATGATAGATTCTCCTCTTCTGTCATATTGGCTTGGGCAATTTTCTGTTTCTTGTCGGGGTTCCCTTAACTCTTCTTCTTGCAACAGTTCTTAGCCATGTATCCTGGCTTGTCACGCACATAGCATTTGCCTTTTAACTTCTTGGTGTCACCGTCTTTGGAACCTTGTGCAGAGAATTTTCTCTTCTTGTTGAATTTTTGCCCATGTTCCACCATATTGGCCTTGGACTCCATGGAGGGATTTTTCAGTTCTCTTGTTGGAGACTCTGTTGTCTTCCTCGATTCTCAACCTCATAATTAAATCCTCAAGTTGCATCTCCTTGCATTTGTGCTTAAGATGATTTTTAAATTCTTTCTAAGATGGCGGCAAATTTTCAATAATTGCAGCCACTTAGAATGATTCACTTATTGTCCTTCCTTTTACATGAATTTCATGCAGGATCAACTGGATATCTTGAACTTGACTGATTACCATTTTGTACTTCTTGTCCAGAGATTTCCACAGCCCTTTTGCTGTCTTGATTGGACCATACATATTAAACAATGTATTATCCAACCCGTTGAGAATATAGTTTCAACAAAAAAATAGCATGTTTTCATGCTTCTACAGCGGCAATAACTTGCATATCTGTCTCATCCTCCTTCAGTGTAGGCAATTCTTCATGAAGAAATTTCGCCAAATTGAGAGTCGTGAGAAAAAATAATATCTTATGTTGCCATATCTTATAGTTAGAATCGCCGAACTTTTTCGACTTCTCCCCGTGATTCACGGGTATAGTAGCAACAACCACGGGTATCACCGACGCACTCGTAGGAGAAGTTCGTGACCGTATTTTCAACACTGACATTTTCAGTGGCCATTTCTGTATAAACAGAAGATCAATACAGAATCAAATACTTGTAAATTTAAAACACGTATCTAGAAGAACCAGAAACAATACTAAATAGAATATCAAAACTGAAAATAACATAGTTCTGAAAACTAGAACAGAACAGAATATAAATGAACCGAAAATAAAAATTGTAAAGCAACAGTACAATAAAGGTTTTTTCAGAAAAATCGAATCTATTTTAATATTGTTGGTTATAAAAGGATTGAAAACAAATACAAATCCAATACAGTACTATAACAATCAAACATAAAACTGAAAATAAAGAAATGTAAATAAATTCTTACGAACAATCGCAAAAATCAAAATAAAGCAGATGATCGATACTAGTGTTGGACACTATTTCTTCAATATAGACTCTTCCCCGATACAGGTGCTAATGGGTTTCACGGATGTCAATCTCTCAGGATACAACGATTACACCCGGAGAAGAAGCACTTCAATTTACGAGTACGGCGAACCGTTAAGTGTTTTGTACTCTCCGACTCTTAAACTTTGCACACATAATGAATGTAGTGTATGAAAGAATGTTGGGATGCCAGATTCTTGCAAAATGGATGCATATTTATAACCTCAGAAGTGATTGTTCAAAGCAGTCAGCGCACCAATTCTGAACAGGTGCAACTTTTCGTCGTCAACACTCAAGCCCTCAATGACCGCTCTGCGAGCGCCCTATTCTGGAGTTCTGGGGGGTTTTTGGCGCTCGAATGCTCAGCGAATGCCTTGCGAGCGCTCAACACTGGAAGGGGGTGCTTGAGGGCCTCACGAGCGCTTAGCGAGCGCACTATTCTGGTCTTGTTTCCGCACATGGGCGCTCGAGCACTCTGCGAGTGCCTTGCGAGTGCTCCATTCTAGAAATTTAACCGTTGGGCTTTCGACCCGTTGGGTTAACGGTAACTGTAACGACCCGGCTTGAACCCTAATATTAGTGATGGATAGTCCACGAGGCCACATAATACGGAGGAGATACAAAACCTTAATTCGAATCGAAAACCCTAAATTCGGCCCAAAAACCCTATAAAGGTCCAAAATACAAGCAACAAAACTTTAGCACTCGAAGAGTCTCCTAACATTCTAAACGAAGTAAATATCGTGAAATAATGAATTAAAAATAAAAAAATCCTTATAAATAGGGTAAAATGATCGTTTTGCCTCTAATATAACAAAAAGTCTTAAAAACTCACATTTTGACACATGGCTACTCTAAATCAAAGATTTAAGTACAAATAAGTATCAAAGGACAAAATAACATCAAAAATAACAAAAATACCCTTAGTGGTCGACCACCTTGGAAAGAGTGCCAAAAAATAACTTTTTGCTTTCTTTTTAGTTTAAAATGATGAGAAAGTTATTAAATTAAGTATTATGATGATCCAATACTTATTGAACAAGTAATATATATAATAATATAGTGTTATAGATCAACAAAAGCAAAAAAATTATTATTGAAGTTCATACACAACAAAATAAGTCAAAAAGTCATATATTACCAAAATAGCTTAATTTGACTTAAAAGACTATATCTATTTAATCGATTGCTATGAAAACTATGATAATACATGGGAATACTATATTTCTCATAAATATACTAAAATAATAGGTCTCAGTAGGAAAAGACACCAAAAGATGCATCAAATTAACTTTTAATGCATTTTCTTGCACAATAGGGGCACAAAAATCGAGAAAAACCCCTTGATTGATGGGAGATTAGATTTTTGTCCCCCAAACTAACCCCTAAATATATTTATCTTCCCCATGTCTAATTCTTAGTCCTCGAAAGTTGAATCAATTCAAATCATCTCATATCTCATTAATTAAAATGAAGAAAAAAGTTTTTTTTTGGTACTTTTTGTTCCCCCATGTCCCCTAGCCTTTGCCTATATAAAGTAAGCCAAACACTCTCTTCTATATATGATATTTTCATCCAAGTGAGGGAGAGAAACCAGAAACTCTTTGATCTTGACTGTTAAGGTGAATTTGAGGAAGAAAAATGTAGAAAAAGGAAGAAATCAAGGAGATTTTCGAAAATTAAGTCCAAATCCATCATCTATCCTCCTTTGATCTCTCAAATAAATAAGTAAAATCTCTAAATCTTATGTCTAATATTTCTCAAAATATTCCCCAACACATCCCTTTAAACACTCTAAGAATCGAGAACCGAAATCAAAACGAAAAGGCGTCGTAGTTGAAAATTTGGGGCTGTTATGTTTATAGGTGATATGAGATTATGTTGTATATTATTATTTTTGAGTTTGATGACTTCTAAGTATGCTGGAGACTTGATATTAATGTCTAAAACACAAGCATGCAAATAAATTGAACAAAAAATTGACATGACATAAGTAGAAGACTTGGATCCTAAGAGACTTGATTTTTGAGAACATAGATATTTCTGCCCTGAACTTTAGAATGCCATAACTCAATGTGGGAAATTGATTTAAGCATGTTCTTTATGTAAAAACTTATATTTTTGTGTTATCTTTCATCCAAAGTTGGTTTCAACTTATTTGCACAAGTGAAACTCGAGATATTGCAATTTTATCAAAATGTGTTATTTTCCGACTAGTCAACACTATTGACTTGGAAACCCTAATTTAAAGTGAAATCCAAACTTTGGTCAAAACATGCAAGTTGTAAATAACATGTATATTTATCTACCCACCAAAACTGAGCACAAATTATTGAGTTTTGATAGGTCAAAACCCATTTTAAAATCTCTGTTGAGTTTCAGCCCTCAAGGGACACTTCTGTCACATATTTTTGTGTACCCCAAAACCCTTATTTTTAGTGACCTATTCCAAAAGTGGTTTACATGAATATTGTAACTAACATATTAAATTATGTCTTTTCCAAAAATTAGACCTTAAAGCCTCGGGAGGATACCCCAAAACCATTTTAAACCCCCTGTCCAAAACCGATTCTGCTAAGTTTTGGCGGCTGACAGAACCTATTTTTTGAAATGGCCAAAAAGTCTAAATTGTTCCAAACAACTACCCTTAATTCTAAACATGAAACTTGTAGGGAACTTATTGAAGTAGAACATACTCAAAAATGGGATCATTTGGGCTTGATCGGGTACCCCAAAACCGAGACCAACGCAGGCATATTTTTGGTAAAATCTTGAAAAAAGTGTTGAACCGTTTTTACTTAGGATGTTTTGTTTACCCATTTGCCTTAAGTTTTGGCCTTAGTGATAAACATAAGAGTTGTAGTAAATATTTTTATCTAAATGGTGTTTAAAAATCATAATTTGACTCCAAGTCTAGAAACCTGAAAACCTTATCGGCCCTTTTAATTTAATACTTGATTTTTTGCCTTAAAAGTTGCTAAGTGTATGTTTAAGTACCTTTTATTATGAGACCCGAGTTTTTATATGATACTTGATTTGAATTAGTTGATTAGTGTTTCTAAGTGAATGGATGTTGATTTAAAATTCATGCGATCATGTTGAATCATATCATGAGAATTGTAACTTGTACTTCACATACTTGTACTTTATACTTGCGCGTTGTACCATGAACCTTGCTATGCTATAAATTGTTGCACTTAAGATCGATGGTACATATTATGAGCATTTTCATTTGCATCCTGGCATATTGGAGTCCATCTGTGAAAACCGTTGTTGGGATGGGCTGTATTGAGATTGTCTTTCTTGATTCTAAGTCTAGGGCGTTCCTGATTGTCATTTTTAAAAATATTTTGGTTTATACACCCTGGGTACGTCCCTGGTGTTCGAAATAATTTTAGCTTATACACCCTGAGTGCGTCCCTAATGTTTAAAATGGTTTACGAATATTGTTGGGCACCATGGGTTCGTCGCTAGCATTCTGATTTCGATAGTTTCGACATTTGGGTTGACACCGGCGAAGGCATCACGAGTCTTAAGGTGGGACAAACCGTTTGGGATGAATTCTCCTTGTACACCCTGGGTGCATCCCCGGTGTTACAAATTTGGTTTATACCCCCTGAGTGCGTCCCTGGTATTTGAAATGGTTTATTGAATATTGTTGGCCTAGAGTATGGTGTGGACCCCATGCCGGTGCCATTGAGTAAAACAGTTATGGCATGATGCTCGGCGATGCGGTTACTATTCGCAACGAGGCACGATGATGGATTTGGTGATCAAGTACCCGTGAAAGTCTACTCTGGTAATTTTTGGTGTGGAATTCCTATTATAATCCGAGTGCATGTTGGGTTGGGTATCTGCATTACATACTCGGCATCTCATATGCACATGTTTATTGATTTATCTGCTATCCTGTTATAAATTTGTCTGTCTCATTGACTATAAACTGTACTTGGTGTTATATGATATGTGTTGTTGTGAATTTTGTGCCATGAGATTAGTTAGAAGGTTAGAGTATTTTGCTTCTGGCCTTGGGGCATGGCATTCGTGCCATAGGTGAGGAGAAGTTCTTGGAGGAAGTCATCCCCAAGGGAGAAGAAGAGTTGAAAGAACATGGTGAGTTCCAAGAGTACAAGGATCCCGCTGATGTATTCTGAAGAGTCGAGATCTCTGCTGTTGTTCTTATATTCAGTTTTTCCCATGCATAACAAAATTTTTTAAATTTCTTGGTGAAACTGTAATAGTTATGTAATTTTAAATGGTTCAGAACTCGTTTATGATGTAATAACTAATGTATATAAACATGAATGCATGGCTAGTATATCCCTATATTTATATTTATATATGTCTTGACGTGCCCGAAGAACAGGGGCCACAGTAACGAATTTTAAATTTGAAATTTAAAAATTTTATTTAAATAAAAATTCAAATGAATTTTCTCTAAAAATATATAATCTGCTCGGATCAGGTCGACCCACTACCCACGACCCACGACCTGAACCCGAGCGCGTCAGACGGCGGCGGCGGCACGCGCGCGTATGTGTGAAATGGGTCGAACCCACAGTTAGATAGGTCCTCTTCCATCCACAAAAATGAGTACCCCCAATAGACCCTCCCCTTAGTCTAACTCAAGCTTATATATGCCCATTAAGTTCCTAAAATTTTTTTAATGTGGAATTGAAGTTCCACACTTCCATTAAATCTAACAAAATCAATTTTTAAGCGATGACTTTGAATATTGATTTCTCATTCACCTCTTATCGAATTTGAGCAAATGAATATACGTCATTCATCTCCTCGCTGAGAAAAACACATAGCACCCCAGACCCAACTCAAAGTCGAATGGGTCCCACATTTATGAAGTTGAAGTTGCCGTATACGTACATGGAGTGCATGTACGTATGAAGTTGCCGTTACTCTTGTAAATAATACAATCGATGGAGATCAAAATCAATTGTTGTGGAATGACCGATCAAAAAACTTTATTGTGGAATGAATATATAATGATAAGATGGCTACTTTTTATATAAAATTCGAGTATTGAGAATTAGTTACCTTTTTAGTATAGCAACCGAATATGGATGGAGAGATTCATCTGTTTCTTTCATGGTGCATCGGTGAAGACAAAAAATGAATAAAACAAATCAAATATCACCAAGAAAATATAAAGTGAAATTCTTAAAGATAAATTGACGTCCTATCATACTTTTTAACTTCCAACAATTTTTGAGATAAAATAATTTTTTTTACTTAAATATATGTATTCTCGTGAAATGTTAGGGCAAAATAAATAAAATAAATAAATTGATCAATCTTCAATAGTTTTTAACCAAAATTACCCACTTTTTTCTATTTGTCCTCCCTAATTCATAACATCAATTTATCTTGCACATTATGTACAACTATTTTTACTATATTTATAAACATCAATATGAAAATAGAAAAGCAAACCTGATCAATTTTATTTAGCTAACATGCCGTAATATCTTGCAAAATCATGAAAATATTATTCAGTGTCTAATTGAATACAACCAAAAATGGTAATCAAATATAACCAAAAAAATCAATTAGTGAAGTACTGATTTTATGTAATTAAAAAGAGAAGAAAATGTAGGCATTTGGAGGAGATAAATACATACAAAAAAACAGTAAGAGGGCTTGTTGAATGTAGGCATTTCCAACCAAACCCCACGTTGGATTCAATAACTGCTTGTACAAGTTGCTCATAGCAGTTGAATGGAAATGGGATTTGAGAGTAACTTGGGTTTGTTTTTTTGGGAAGTTTAGGGTTCGTTTGGTTGCTTTTTCTTAAATTGTTATTTGAAAACTGTTTCGTAAAAATAAATTTTAAAAATAATTTTACAATATTTTGAAAAATAAATTGCAATTGGTACATTATTTTTAGAAAACATAATCCCTAACCCTAACTTGCCTAAATCTAGAAACTGGAAGAGAAAAACACGCCGCTGGCGACGCCACCGACGACGACGGCATGCCGCCAGTAACTGAGACGCTACCAACGACGACGAATGCACGACGACGACAACAGTATTTGCGTGCAAACACTGTATTTGTGTGCGATCCAGTCGTATATGACACAAATATAATCAGATCTCGAAGCAAAAAGGCTGATGATGACTGTATTTGCATGCCGTCATCCTCCACTTAGTGGTTCTCAGCAGCCGTCGCCGGCATTCTCTTAGATTGACGTTGGCATCAATGTTATCTCAGATCTCGAAGGACGACGCTGACAGAGTTCTCTATGTTTTGAAGGACAACACCGATTGTATTTGCACATCGTCGTTCTCTCAGATCTCGATGTTGACAGTCACTGTGAAGGACAATGCCGACGACCACTGTGAAGGACGACGACGACAACGACAGCCTAAGACGATCGCTTGTGACGACAACGACGACCACTTAAGACGACGACGATGACTATGTGTGTTGATTGTCTAAAAACCCAATAAAAAAATTGAAAAAGAAAAGTGAAAACGTCTTTTGGCTGTTTTCAAAAAGGGTTCATTTTGTCATTCAGTTTTTTTGGTTTTTTTTGGATATGTTTTTGTGAAAAGTGCCAACAAACGTACTTTTATTTTTTCCAAAACAGAATTCTCAAAAAATAGCATCCGAAAAACTGTACCAAACGAGCCCTTACATTTTTAGCCTTCTAATTAACACTTGATGGGATAATAAGTTTTGGATAATTATGTAATTGTAAAATGTTATAGGGCTTCACCATTTGAACGTTTGGGTTCCCTTAATAATATAGTATAGATAGTACAGACAAGAAATTAAGAATTGAAAATCACCAGCCTGTCGTCTCACACACACGCGTGCGTGCACACACATACACACAGATATATATATATATATATATATTATATATTATCGGATAAACATTAAAGTAGATTGGTCCATGACATAGACTAGTCTGAGCAACACACATAAGTGATGAAATAAAATTATTACATCTACCATCTCGTAGGGTTGCATTAATGCTACCATTAACACCTAAAAGGGTTAAAGGTTTAAGAACTATTTGTATTAAACTAATATGCAAATATTAATATTTATGCAAATATGCTTGTATGTCTCTTAAACTAATAAGTTGAAGAGTTTGTTCTTGATTATCTAAGCAAATAGATTGTTCAAGTATTTTTACAGCTTTTTGACTTTTGAAGTCAAAGAGACCTACCTTGTAAATCAACTTTGATTCCACCGAAGGTATGATTCATTTATTCAGCTGGTGAGTTTGAGAAAACTCAATAATTTCAGCATTCTTTACTGATCTATCAGGCGTAAAGCGAGAAAGCATTTAAGAAGATATATACTTATATGAGACAAGTATTATTATGGCTTCATACTTCTTTGATAGGTTGTATCTTAATTAGAATACTTATAAGTGAGTTTTGGTTACACGTCTGTCAACGATTTATGGTATCACAGGATGCCCAACCATCTCGGTAAACGGGCCTTACTCCCTAACCAACGCGACTTGGGTGACGTACCATAACCAAACATCAATTATAAATATTATAAACTAAGTTACATACTAACAAATAAGTATTTATACATAAGAATATTTACACATATAAGTATACAGATAAAGTAGCAGGACATACCATGCACACTGGCTCTGATACCAAATAAGTGCACACTTCACTGCACTGCGAATCTTTACACAAACATATACAAACGTACTTAGAACTTTTATTATAAACTGAGAATTACAAGAGGGAAGAATTTACAAGAGAGAAGTCAGAGAAGAGTGGAGAGAAAAACTTGAAACTTCAACAAGGGTGAAGCTCCCTTAAATAGAACAGATGAGTCCCGAACTTCACATCTTCATTTACAAATCCGTGAGTGCGATGCCAGGTGTCTGGGGAATCTATCACGGGTGTACTGATGGCTGGTAAGTGGAAGCCAGGTGTTCGTCATTTACGGTTAGTGGGCTGAAAAGTGGATTCCAGCTTGTATGTCCTTAGCGTCGGCGACGGACAAAGGACTGTGCATCTTTTTGACTGAGAAGATGCCCTTTTGTAGTGGTCTAAGCACTCAGAAGGCACTCAGAAGATGACTTTGTCATGGTCTGCAAGTGGAGCACTCAGGTGCTGGTGGTGGGGTCATGCCATGTTGGTAAATGACAGCTGGTAAAAGGCAACTGTTTACTGATGACAGAAAATTAATTAAATTAATTTGGCCATTCCACGGAGTATGAAACTCTTGTTTTGCCATGATTAAAATAATCAAAGAGATTTTGGTTTGGTTGCTGATGCTTTTTCTTCAGTAATTCCAATTAAGAAATTTCAATAATCAGTCATGGGGATATGTTCATCATCTTCATTGGGATCTTGGATTCACCGGCTAAGTAAAGAAATTGATTAGTGTCCGGTTCAAATGGGGCAGGAGACTTTATGGATTTATTACTTTGGGTCTCCATACTGGCTGTAGCAGATAAGAAGTTGGCCTTCATTATCTCTAATATTTTTACAAATAATTGAGTTTCGGTTAAATCAGGAAATTGGACTCGAAGGGTATGCATAATAAGAAGGCCCAAATAATCCATGTTAACAGAAGGAGTTTGAGATGATGCTTGTTGGGCTTGGGCATGGGTAGCATCATTGACGGATATAGTGGCTTGCATTTTAGATAGGGTTTTAGCCATATCAAAATCATTCCACCATTTAAAGAAGAAAGTTATTTGAAGAATAGGACAATCTAGATGGTCTAAGTCACATTTAAGACTCCATCTCCATATCCAAGCAAGATGGAATTCAGAGAAGAAGTGTGACATGTGTTTGCCAATTGGATCCCATTTGCAATTAGGTTTTTCAAAGACAGTGGCTGCTTTGGTTAATGATAAATGGGGATGATGTTTTATCCATAAGGGATAAACATCCTATATAGATTGAGGGAGGACCTTGATGGTCGCCCCCATTTTTTCCCACCAGGAAAAAAATCAAGAGAAAAATCCAAAAGTAGAAACAATCTCTGGATTCATGGTGAAGAACCATGTATGTTTATGCTTACTTCTCTTTGGGAAGTTAACAGGATCATTGTAAGCAAATTGTTGACAAAATGCTCCGATTTCATGTTTACTAGTTAAGTTTTGCTTTTTAAGAAGGTATTGTAATTTTATATCATTACAAATACCTAGGTCAACTTGTGTACAGACAGATATGATGTGTCCATACGTATATTGTTGATACGGTATAGAATGGCCATTATATTGGTTTTTAAGTTTTTGTTGAACTTTTTTGGTAAAAAGAGTAGGTAAGCCATCAATAAATTTGGCTTTCCAGTGTTCTGCATTAGCATCATTTCTTTGCATAATGTGTGTTAAGAAAATATCCTTATACCATCTAAAATGGGTTAAGGAAGGACATCGAAGATTCTAAAAAAATTCTCTAGATCTTTTATGTTAATGAGGATGAGTGCCAACAAAATGGACAATAATGGTTTGTACCAAAGTAAAAATAGCATCTTACACCTATTGGCTTGCTTGACTAGTCTGACCTGTAGTAGGATCAGTAGTCGTTCCAGATTCAATTTTGACAGCATAAAAATTTCATACTTCTGTCCTTCAGTAAGACTGTTGTCAAACCACCCTTTTAAGGAACCGGTGAATCCATTGGATATATGTTCTGCTGTTTGTTGGTCGGTATTACCAACAGCTCGACACACACAGACATACATCATCATCTTATGAATAATTTCAAAGATTTGATATTCGGATAAACCATCTATGTTCCATTCATAAATAGTTTTTCCATTGTACGAATTCTGTATTTGGAAGAATTCTTCTTCCCATAACAGATCCGTAGGTGTTGGACGCTGGTAATAAGTTTTACCAGGAGGTTCATACTCAATCTTATTAACCTAGGGAGTAAACATAGATTGAAATTCCTGGATCTGAGTTAGAGTTTGATCTGGCTCAGATTCAGTATCAGATGAAGAATCATCTGAAGATGATGATTGATC
>JAULJZ010105488.1:0-11738 GCA_032270985.1 Heliamphora pulchella | reverse complement strand
ATGAACAGAATATGCAAACCGAGTCCTGCAAACGTAGTTTCCTTAAGAATGATTCACCGCCTACCAAGAGTGTTATAGGTATCTCCACCGACGTCACTCTCCCAGGATAAAACGGTTAATCCGAGCGTTAGAACACTACCAAAAATCGGCTACTCGAATGCACCTCGTCTTTCTGCCTCTCTCTCACAACTTGCAATTATAATCTGGTCTCTCTCTCTCTCTCTTTCTCCTCTCCATATATTCTGTTTTTCTTACTCACCTCTATCTCTCAATGCAGAATACTAAAGGAGTCTTTATATATAATTTCCTTCATGAAGGGTTACACCAAAATTCAAGAAGGAATTCATGAGGAAAATAGAAATCAATATGGGGAATCAATTGCCAATGAATGGTATTGATTCTAGAATTCAATTGTCAAGTGAATGGCCAATTCAATTGCCAATTGAATGGTCAATTCAATTGTCAATCAATTCTAGAATAAAGGCTAAAAATTAATTCTAAAAATTGGCTAATTAAATTCGCACTATTTCCAACAAGAGCGTCATCTCCTTCCCCAAATCTTTTTGTTGCCGCTGGTGGTCAAGAAATTCCTAGTTTACATGGGACTTGAACTCCTATTGTTGATGCTGATATCAAAGAGCCTAGCATGATGAGGGGAAGAGGCTTAGTGATTAATGACGAGGAGATGGCAGAAATCATATCTTTGACATGTTCTTGTGTATCTCCGCGTTTAACAAAGCCAACATCACCTCGGTCTCTGACTCTCTCTCCATCAGCAACTTCAGCTCTGACTTCGTTTTTTTGAGCTCAAATTCGAGCCTCTTCAAAGCGTTGAGAATGGCATTTTCTTCTTTGTTGCCGTCGTTGGGTTTCTTTGGACTCAAGAGCAAGAGTTTTTTCCATGGCAAATCTTGCTTTGCGACAGTGAAGTGGTTCGGTCAAATTTTCGATCATATTATTAGGATCTGTAGCATGCCTCTTTAAAATAAATTTTCTTATTGATGTTTAATAAGGACCCGCTTAGAAATTTTAACTTTTTGATTTTTTGGTTAAAAATGCCAAAAAACCAACATGGTTGATATGGCAAAAAAATTAAAAAGTTAAATCAAAACACAAACTCCTAAAATATTCTATTCAAATTTTAACTATTTTTAAAATATAATAATACCTCTTATTTATAACATATTTACTATCACTACCAACTACATATAATTGTTAATACCAAATATATAGAAAGATAAAATTGTCCAATTTAAATAAAAAGTAAAAAAACTAGCTTTTAACTCAAACAACTAACAATAAAAAAATAAAAAAATAAAACAAAAAACTAACTTAAAAGTTAAGTTACCAAACAACTTACTTTAAACCAAATTTAACTTTTTGACTAAAAACACACAAAAAAAAAACAAATTTTTAAGGTAATTGTCAATCGGGCTCTAAGTCGAATTTTTACACAAATGCTTTTCCCTACAGCTATTACAAAATAAACGGTTAAAAACATCATTTTTAACATACTTTAAACTCATAAATTGATGTTCAACATTGTCAAAACTAATAACTTATAAATTATAACTTGTAACAAAAGTTATTAGTATTTGGTAATATATTAGATAGTAGCTAAAATAAAAAAAATTTATAATTTATAACAGAAGTTATAAGTATTTGCTAAATATGTTAAACTATAACTAAAATAAAAGAAAATTAATTATAATTTGTAGAAAAAATTATAAGTGTTTAAAAAAATTATAATTTATTATTAAGATTAATAATAAAAAATAAAACATTATCCCAAAAACAAAGCCAAACACCCCCCTAAGAAGATTTGTGGAGTATTGAGAATGTTGGTTTGGAGGGAATCTTTACCCAGAGAGGAGGGCTCTGCAACCGAACCAAATAACAGGACCAGCGGCAGCATCGTAACGAAACTGATGTCTCTGTCAAAAGATCCTTAACGCTGGCCCACAAAAGACTTCTTTCATAATACTACTAAATGTTATTAAATTCTATTATTTGTAAATTTAAAATGTTATTGTTGAGATTAATAAAAATAAATATTTTTATCAAAATATAGAAATTTCAAAAAAATAATAAATGAGTTTTCAAGTAAAAAATTCATCTTTAGTTAAAAAAGATTAAACATGCGTTAAAACTTTTTTTTGCTTGACCAATCATTAGAAATAAAAAAATAATAAAAATACTATAAAAATTCATAAAACATCAAAAAATTAAAAATTGGAGTCTTTTAGTAAAATCAAACGAAATTCTCAAATAAATATAAAACTAAAGTATATATTTTGTAATTTGTGTATTTAGCGTATAAATGAAATAAGCGGTCAAGGATTACTTTAGAACATTTTTCATTCTTTTATAACTATCTCAGCCAATTAAATAAGGGTTAAGTTGTTTAGTAGTTTATTTTATTAATAAATAGAAATTTCAAAAAAGATAAAAAAAACAATTTTCAATAAAAACAATCATCTTTACTAAAAAAGATTAAACACGCATTAAAACATTTTGAATTGTCTAAGTTATTAGAAATCAGAAAAATAAAAATATTATAAAAATTCGTAAAAGGTCAAAAAATTTGAAAAAAATAAGTCTTTTAGTAAAATCAAACAAAATTGTCCAAGAAATATAAAACTAAATTATATATTTTGCAAATTTGTATTTTTACGTTTAGATGAAATAAGTGGTCAAGAATTACTTGTCCACATTTTATATTCTTTTATTACTCTTTCGATCAATTAAATAAGGGATAAGTTGTTTAATAAGTCTCCTGCGGAAGATCATGATCGATTTTAATATATGTTTTAAATACGAAATTATATTTTATGATATTGTAGGGGTTTTTTTTTTTTTGATTCATATGATATTGTAGTTAAATAGAGTAAGGCCATGATTGGCAACTTTGGTTTTTTGGTTTTTTTTGCTAAAAATGTCAAAAAAATCAAGATTGCCAGTTTGGCAAAAAAGTAAAAAAAATTAAAAAAAGTCAAAAAATCAAATCAAACCATAAATTCTTAGAATATTCTATTTAAACTCCTACCACTTCTAAAATACAATAATATTCCTTATTCATAACTTGTTTACTATCACTACCAATTACATTTGATTATTAATATCAAATATATATTGTTAAAAAAAATATTTTACTGTATATTAAATATATATGCAACAAATTTGAATTGTAAACAATAAAATTAAACTAAACAGAATATGTATAAAAATATATATATTAAATAAACAAGAATAACTGGCCTATGATAGGAGATGTACAATTTCGTTATCCTGAGATGTAATTGTTTCCCTACGCTAAGGCTTTGACGAACAATGTACAGTCCCAAGATTCAATCTAAATTACGACCAAGCCTCCTAATGCTCGCGCATACTAGAAGAAATATGAACTAATCTATAATCGAAGTTGTCCAAAAATAATATATAAAAGAAAAACAAGAGAGAGATTCGTTCATTTCCAAATTAGTCAAAATCAAAAGCAGAAGTTTTCTTAAAAACACCAACATGTGCCTTTTGGAAAAGGCATAAACCAAAGGTCACACTTTTTGGCTTATTAACCGTTGGATAAACGGTTGGGAAAGCTTATGGACAGTTGGACAAAGGTTAGGAAGGCTTTAAAACCGTTGTGAAGTTTTGAATTTAAAAAAAAACACACAACAATCCCTCACAATTTCAAAAATTCAACAAAACAAATTAAAACAATATAAATAAATAAATATATCTATACATATATATAAAAAAGATATTTGACAACTATTACACTATGCAATAGGTGTTGGTGTTTTTCGGACTTAAACCTCTCTTAGTGTGAACCGTCTCCCTCTGAAAAGTCATAACGGATTATGTCTTGAATTAGACCATTTGAGTTAGAGTACAACGTATCACACACACAGTATCAATATTAGACTTGGTTCGCGGGTTAGCGCTATTATAGGCCATGCGCTAGATCTTGATTCTAATGAAAGCTCTAAGATAACAACTCAATTATCAGTGTGGCGGCCTCACGACATTGCTCTCACTTAGGTGAGCCTTCAAGGATACATGTGACATGTACCCTGTAAGAGTGTTCTTACCTCAGTCTCATTCAAGATGTAATCATTCCTAAACGTCACATTTCATCAACTTCCTTACCTTAGGAATGAGCAGGAGTAAGATGTCTCCTCATAAAACGTGCTGGAATTATAAGTCACGCAGTACGGATTGTTTTTACCCATTGAACTTCTTTCATGGGGTTCCCAATCACAAAGATTGGATTACCTCGTTAGATGACTTCCTTACGGGTTTAGGCCCATTCCCTTCGACAAATCTAGGACTATATTCCTAAATAACCCTTTAGTAAATTGATCAATATTAAGTTCAAATTTTACAAAGTTTAGAGATATTATATATCTATTTAGCATGCTTCTTACAGACTTGTATCTCACATGTATGTGTCTATTCATTTTCTTATTTGAATGTATTTGCTTTGCTAAATCAATCACAGTTTTATTGTCACATCGAATTGAGATGGCTGGCACAGGTTTGCTCGTTAGAGGTATATTTGATAATAAATTTTTAATCCATTCTGCCTCAATGCAAGTGGCATCCAAAGCTATAAGCTCTTTCTTCATTATACTTCTAGATATTATAGTTTATTTTTTATATTCCCATGATATAGCGGCTCCTCCAAGTAAGAAAATGTAGCCCGTAGTTGACTTGACCTCTAAACTATCAGTTATTCAATTTGCATCACTAAACCCCTCAACCACATTTGGAAAACCTTTCTAATTTAGAGAATAATCTAAAGTACCTTTTAGATAATTAAAAACTTTTTCTAAGACAAACCAATGTTCTTGACTAGGATTATTTGTATTTCTATTAAGCCTACCAGCTGCATAAGAAATATCTGGTCTAGTCTTATTGACTATGTAGAGAAGAATCCTATTCTTTGTGAGTACTTTAACTGAGAAATAGGTAAACCATTGTTTTTCTTTAGAAAAATACTAGGATCATATGGTGTTGATACCGGTTGATAATCAAAATAATTAAATTTACGTAACATCTTTTCTATAGTATTTAATTGATAAAGTGTTATACCTTCAAGTGTTCTCTCATTTTACAATAAGTAACACTCCTTTTAATATTAGATTCTTCTAGATACTTCATCTAAATTTTTATTTAAAAATGCAATCTTGACACCTATTTAGTGTATTACTAAGTTATTAATAGAAGCT
The DNA here is from genome assembly GCA_032270985.1 of Heliamphora pulchella. NCBI lineage: Eukaryota > Viridiplantae > Streptophyta > Magnoliopsida > Ericales > Sarraceniaceae > Heliamphora > Heliamphora pulchella. Next base: position 6,510 of record JAULJZ010105488.1, on the reverse strand, counting down.
AGGTCTATTAATATTCTAATAGTCGTAACGAATGACACTGGTGTGTATGTATTAAAATAATTTATTCTTTTTCTTTGGGTGAAACCTTTAACTACTAGTCTAGTTTTATATTTATCTATACTTTCATCGAGTTTTAACTTCTTTCTAAAAATTCATTTATATCCTCGAACTTTATTCCTAAGAGGTAAGTCAATTTAGACCCAAGTATTATTTTGCATTATAGAATGAATTACATCATTTATTGCTTCTTTCCAAAATAGTGCATCTATTGGCGACATTGCTTCGTTGTAATTTCTAGGTTTACTTTCTACTATGTACATATAAAACTCTTCACCAAAAATCTTTTCTATTTCGAGATTGCTTACCTTTCTAAGCTCTACTTGTTGTTCTAGATCCTTTCCAAAAGGACTATTAAAGTTGGAAGATGTTAAATCTATAGCAGATGTAGATATTTTATTTTCAATTTGATTTGGAATTTTTCTATTGTAAGGAAAAATGTTTTCAAAAAACGTAGCATCTCTAGATTTAATTATTGTGTTCTTATAGATTTCGCTTACTTAAGAATTTATCACTAAAAATCTATAAGCACTACTATTAGAGGCATATCCTATGAAAACAGTATCTATTGTCTTAGGTCTTAATTTCTTTCTTTTAAGTTCAGGAATAGAAACTTTAGCAAGACTATTGGTCTAAACAAGGATTCAACAAGCATTTTTTATGATAACAAACCTAGATGTTTAATTGTGCAAATTGAGAATATTTTCAGGAATTCATTTCAAGTACAAGGACCACAAGCCATAACGCATTCAAATCAAAATCATTGTGGCTACGAGATCATGGAACAAAGAACATGAAGACTAAGTTTTTGAGTCTCTCATTTGTATTGCAACATAGGATCAATGTGAGTTCACTATCTATGAATATATCTCTTGAAGCTCATAAAAAATCAAGATTGATTTAAACATCTCATGACAAATATGTTTAAAAGAAACCTAAAGTTTTGAATGTTATTCTAATGAGAAACATATTGATAAATGTTTTTGAAAAGTCTAATCAATCCTCTTCTCTAATAAACATGATTAAACACTCAAAACATCTTGCTAAAAAGACAAAACTGAACCAAAACAGGTTCAGTCGACATGGTCAAAAATTCAGTCGACTGAAGGCCCCTAAAACTGGTTCAGTCGACTGGACTTGAGGCCCCAGTCGATTGAAAACTTTCTGATTTTCAAAAACTGTTTCTGTTGAGCATCTCAGTCGACTGGACTACCATGTCAGTCGATTGATATGTCCTAAAATTCAAATGAAAGTGTATAACGGCTAGTTTGACTTAAGGTATTAAAATATCTTTTTCTCTACAACGGCTAGCTCGATTTTTTGGCTATAAAAAGAGCCCATTATCATAACTAAAAGGATCTAAGAAGTGGTCTAACAATATACTCTCTCATTTCTCACTCTTGTGCAATCAAATCTCTTACATTTGTTGATATTTGAGAGAAACACTTAGAAAATCTCTTTGAGCTTCATTTGATATATTTCTTGAGAGTGAATTAGTGCGCTATAGTGTTGTACTTATTTATTCATTGAAGGAGCCCACTTTTGTACGCATTTTTCATCAAATTAGTGTTAAAGCTTGATCATAAACTTGTTCAAGTGAGGGAATATCACTTGTGTTTAAGAGCTCGTACGCTCTTGGTGTAAAGGGTTTTTCGCCTTGTGAAGGAGAGAGGCATCTCTGCCTATAAGGAGGGACTAGTAAAAATTCTCAACCGTGTTGCTAGAGGTAAGGACGTAGGCCAGTGCGCCGAACCTTGTAAAAATCTCGGTTTCATTCTCTCTAACCTTCAAACTCTACAGTTTTCTGTTTTTGTTTACAAAAAACAAAAAACATATTTTTGTTTATTTTTATAAAAAAAACAAAAAAAAAAACGTGTTTAGTAACATAAATGTTTAAAAAGTGGTAGTTGAAAGTTACAGATAAATCCAATCAAAATTTTTTTACAAAATAAATAAAAACACATTTTTTCTATTTCTTAAAATTTTGAAAATTTTAAAAACTGTTTACAATTTTTTGAAAACAAAAATAATTACCAAACATGTTTTCATTTACAATTTACGAAAAAAACAAAAATAAAAACAGAAAACAGAAAATATAAACGTTACCAAACGACACTTTTATATTTACATTTGTTCGAATATTTGCTTATACTCATAAGATCAAGAGAATATAAATTTCATATTTTAAATTGAATATCTTGAAAGAGATTTTTAAATATCCAATTCACCTCTTCTTTTGGGATCACATTACACTCACAAAGACACCCCCACACTTTGAAGTATTGTAAATTAGGCTTTCTGTTCTTCCAAATTTCGTAAGGAGTTATCTCATTTTCTTTTAGAGTTATTCTATTTAATAAGAAACAAGTAGTAAGAATAGATTCTCCCCATAAATTATTAGGTAAACCAGAGCTTAATAACATACCACTTACCATATCCATCAAAGTTCTATTTTTCCTTTCAACTACTCCATTAGATTGAGGAGAATACGGTGGAATTTTCTCATGTATAATTCCATTATCTTTACAAAAATTTTAAAAATCTATTAAATTATATTCTCCTCCTCTATCAGACCTAAGTCTTTTGATTTTTCTATCTAACTGAATATTTTCCACTAAATTTTTATAAAGTTGGAATTTATTAAGTACCTCATCTTTATTCTTAATAAGATAAATTAGACAATATCTTGAAGAATCATCTATAAAAGTAACAAAATATTTATTTTCAACTCTAGTGGGCGGTCTAGTTAAGTCACATGCATCGCTATGTATAAGCTCTAAGAGTTGAATGTTTCATACTACACTTTTATGAGTTTGTCTAGTTTGTTTAGCTAGTACACATATTTTACACTTATATTTATAGTCTACATGAGACTTAGTGATTAAATTAAGATCCATCATTCTTTTGATATTTTTTAAACTTAAATGTCCTAATCTACTGTGTCACATAATATATGATTCAATATTTAAAACTTGTAAAGAAATATTACAATCTTCTAAACATACATTTAGTTTAAATAAACCTTCACAAATATACACTCTACCAACAAAAATATTATTTTTGGATATTACAACTATACTTGATTTCAATACAATTTTGTAACCTTGTTTAACTAAAGACGAACCACTAACTAAATTTTTTCGAATTTCAGAAACATGCTGCACATTCTTTAAGATTAAAATCTTCCCAGATGTCAACTTTAACTCCACTTCTCCAATTCTAAGTACTTGTACGATTGAATCGTTTTCTAGAGTTACACTTCCTCCACCTGATTTATGGTAGGTTTTAAAATAACTAATATCATAGCACACATGTATATTAGCTTCAGAATCTAACCACTAACCTTTATCTTGAAAAGCTAAATTAATAGATGATTCGTACCTAAATGAAGATTCTACAATATTATTCTCTTGATCCACTAGCATATTCACTTGCGCCATTGGTTCCTTTTGGTTTTGATTTGGTTTGATCCTTAGCTTATTAGGTTTCTTTTTCTTGAAATAACAATCTCTTGCCATATAATTCACCAATCTCTTGGGTTTGTTGTTATTATACTAGTAATTACTGTTAAATTGTTTATTATAATTTTTAAAAATTTTGACCCCTTGGACGAAAGTTGTTTCTCCTGTTAAAACTTTTAAATCCAAAAGAGTTATTTTCATTTTTATTATTTTCAACTTGATTCAAATTATGGGTGCTTTCACTTTCTAATATAATTGTGACTCTATGTTTTTCTTCTAGCCTAATAAATTTAATTACTTGAGTAAAAATCATCTCTCCTTGTCTATACCTAAGAGCCTTTGAAAAATTAGCCCAAGAAGGTGGTAGTTTATATAACTTAGTTTCAAATTTTTTCACTTCTTTTAAGAGTTCTTGATATTCATGAATTTGATCACCCATATATTTATTATTAACTATTTTAAAATTGTTGAAATTTGAAACAGAAAATCTTTTAGTTCCTACATCTATAATTTCATATTCAGCCTCTAATGTTTTTCACAAATCTTTAGCAGTCGAAGTGGTGGAGTGATACACAACATATAGATGGTCAGATAGTGCACTAAAAATTCTATTATAACAGTGAAATTTAATTTGCTCTGGCGTGTACCAACTAGTGGATTCAATTTGTGATTGGGGTTTCTCTATTGCAGAAATCAATCCTAACACAGTGAGTCAATAACGCATTTATTTTTGCCATCTACAAAAATGTTGGCCATTAAATTTCTCAAATTTTACTGTATTTGTTTCTTCAATATTAGCAATTTATTATATCAATTTCAAACACAAGAGTTAAAGAGAAAATAAGAATAACGTTGTATGTTGGCAATAATTATTCAAACACACTGTAGCACTTAGTCAAAAATATAGAAATAAAAAAAATTCCAAATGAATTGTAGAAACGATAAATATTGTAGGCAAATAACTTAACAAATAATAATTGTGGATTCTAAACAAATAAAGAATTTTAAAGACAAAGATACTCTATGAAGAAAACAGGTATACGCTATCTATTATATATGCTTAAGATCTAATTTATAGAATCAAATAAATTTACAAAAAAAAAATAATAATAATAGTAATAATAATAATAATTCGGACTCAAAATTTTAGTCTTCAAGAAAGAGCGTGAGTTCAGAGCCCAACTTCTGGCACTTAAAAGAATTATTAAATTGCATTAAATATTAAAAATTTGATGGTATTAAATACATGAACTAATTAGTGAAACGAGAGTCTGACATTCATCTAAGAACAGTAAGACGATGTAATCATATGCATATTCCGCTTTTTCTGATAATTGAGAGTAATTGTAAATTACAGTCTTAGATTGTTAAAAAAAATCTTTTACTATATATTAATTATATATATGCAATATATTTGAATTGTAAACAATAAAATTAAACTAAACAAAATATGTATAAAAATATATATATTAAATAAACAAGAATAACTGGCATGTGATAAGAAGATACACGATTCCGTTGTCCTAAGATTGTAATTGCATCCTTACGCAAAAGTTTTGACGAACAATATACAATTCTAAGATTCAACCCAAATCACGACTAAGCCTCCTAAACCAAAGATCACACCTTTTGGCTTATTAACCGTTGGACAAATGATTGGAAAAGCTTATGGACAGTTGGACAAAGGTTGGGAAGGCTTAAGAACCGTTGAGAAGTTTTGAAATTAAAAAAAAAAAAGAAACAAAACAAAACACAATAGGTTAGGTAAAATTGTCCAATTTGAACCAAAAAAAAAACTAATATTTTATCTAAACAACCAATTTCAAAAAAATTAATCTAAAAGCTAAATTACCAAACATTTTACTTTGAATTCAATTTAATTTTTTAACTAAAAATATAAAAAAACTAACTTTTAAACTAGTTGTTAATCAGGCCCTGAATAGAAATTCTATTGTTTCGATGTCATTTAATCATTTGTGAAATTAGTCAAGTGTTAACTACAATTTATATATTTCAAAATGTAAATAATTTAAAACCTATTAGTGGCATGACATTGTAACTAGTTAACTTTGCAAAAAAACAAAAAAAAGTGAGTTAAAACCATTGTACTGCAACAAATTCCAGTAATTGAAAGGGAATTTTTAGTAAAATATAAAGAGGAGATAATTACTATTGGCTCCGTTTGGTAAGTTTTTTGTTTTTCATTTATAATAAACAAAAAATATTTTTTTATTTATTTTTATAATAAAACAAAAATAAAAACATGTTTGGCACATAAATATTTAGAAAGTAGTGATCAGAAGTGGTGGCCGAATGTGGTAACTGTTAATGATAATAAAAGGTAGTAAGGTGGTTAGAGGCGATAGTCAAGAGCGATGGCCGTATGTGGTGGTCAAAAGTAGTGGTAGGAGACTTTAACCATATGTGATAGTTGGAAGTGATTGCCAAAAGTAGTGGTCGGAGGGGATGATCGGAGTGGGTGGGTGAAGGTAGTCGTAGGTAGTGGTCGGAAGTGGCAGTCAAAAATGGTAGTTGGAGGTTGTGGAGAAAAAAAAATAGAATAAAAATTTGTTTATAAAACAAATAAAAATACATTTTTTCTGTTTACAAGAATTTAGTAAATTTTGAAAACTGTTTATATTTTTTTAAAAACAAAAATAATTATCAAACATATTTTTATATACAGTTTACAACAAATTTAAAAACAAAACAGAAAACTAAAAAATATAAATGTAAATTACACTGACCTCGAAACCACAATGGAGGTTAGTGTTTTTATCAGAAACACTAACCTCAATATCAAATGGTGCCAAGTGTTAAAATTTTTAATGAAAACCACAATCACTAATCCAAAATCACCCTCAAAACCACCCCACACCTCAAATCTACCCCCCAAACTACCCTAAAATCACCCCCACCCAAAAACCACCGCTCCAAACCCACCGTGTGTGTGTGTGTGTCTCTCTCTCTCTCTCTCTCCGTGACCAACGTC
>JAULJZ010105477.1:0-11739 GCA_032270985.1 Heliamphora pulchella | reverse complement strand
TCATCCTCGCATGTCATGTATATGTTCATAACTAGTTTTTTTTCTACGAGTCTCGGCTCATGGTGCTTAACCCATTTCAGGTGATAATGGAAAGAAGGTGGTCGAATGAGAAGCTTAGTCTCAAGGGCCGTTCTTGAAGTTTTTGGGAATTGAATTACACTCCTATAGGAATATCTTTTGAAAAATGTATATTTGTAAATGTAATTCATTCGATACAATGTTTTGGTACTTGGTCTTGGTGGTTATTCATTTTGTAAGGCCTTAAGGCCACGCACTCATATATTGCATGCATGAAAGGATGTTATTGTAGTTTCAAGAGTTGTGCGATGAACAGATGATGGTTTCTTATAGTTTGTGCATATTTTAAGATGTTTTCTCAACTCTTTTGCTCTTATACTTGTTAAACGGGTATCATGGAAGCTTTATCTTTTCAAGTGGTTCTATGCGAGAAATCAAGTTTTTGAAAGCATATTCGAAAAAGCTGTCCAGAGTTAGACCGCTCGATGGACCGCTCGAGCGGTCTTGTTAACCTCTCGGTTTCTCTGCTTACAGGTCAAAATACTGCAACTGCAGAGAGACCGCTCAAACGGTCTTTTGATCGATCGAGCGGTCTGGCTAGTTGGGTGATTTTTGCACCTTTTTGTTTAAAAGCCTATTTTCTAAAGGGGTGTTTATTTAAGGGTTTAAACCTTTTTTTATATACTTTATATTTCAAATCATTGTTTATTTTTGGTAAAAACGTTTCTCTTTTGGGGCTTTTTCCTTACGGATCTTTGGGTTTTCCTTAGTTACGAAGTCAGGACGTTACATTTTACAACCCAATTCAATTTAGGTACTCTTTTACGATCTTTCACTGTGGGACAAGTATCCAACGCAATTCAACTCATGTAATTCACTGTGAGACAAGTGTCCAACCCAATTCAATTCATGTACTATTTTAAGAACAAACGTTGGACGAACTTATAGACTTGTGTGTGGCTACCATCGACCGGGCCACACGAGGCCCGCCAAGTAGCGATGCGTTTTATAACCCGCCGCGACTAACGCCTATTCTCAGTTATTAGCCGATGGGTAGGTCTCCCAATTTGCGCAGTTTTTCGGTTTTTTACCGAGGAACTGAACTAGCCAATAATTACAATCCATGGATCCAAATCGGTTCATTCATTTCATCATTTTCAAAATTTCAAACATGAGTCCAACCCAAATTTGGTTCCTCTCGTCAACACCCAACACACGTAGAGTTAAAATCATTAACAATTACCAATTTTCTGATGTTTCTCCCATTCGGGTTAAATTAGTTCAAAAACCCTAACCAATCACTCCACGGTTTTCACATCTCATCAAACTCATATGATTTGTTCAAAATCCCTAACTCATCATCTCATGGTTTTCACATTTCATCAAAATTCATAGAATTTATATACGAATAGGTTAACACAACCTTCAATTTATCAAAATTCAGGTCAATTTTATCATTTGAGTTCACCAACCCAAAAGCCCCAATTTTACTCAAGGTTTAACCTAATTTAAACCCTAACTTTTCAATTCACAAATTAAAGGTTCTCCAACAATAATAACATGATAGATTTAACATAAATCATTCATAAATTCAAGATTCAACATGCTTTAACATCAAACCCCAAGCTAGGTTCCAAAAACATAAATTTTTCATGCTTTTATGTAAATCCAACAAACATACAACTCATATACATGAAAAGATCAAGATTAGTCTTAGATTCTACCTCTTGGATGACAAATCCACAAAAGCAAAGCCCTAGCAAGCTTCAACGATGAAAATCACCAACCGTTCGGTGAGGATGGAGCCTCCAACGCGTAGATTCATCCTTCAATGGCGTATAAACAAGAGGAGAGCAAGGATTGATCTCCAATGGAGGTTTAGAAAGGCTCAAGAGAGCTCCTAAGAGGTTCCTAGGGTTTTTAGTTTGGACTACAGAGAGAGGAGAAGAGGAAAATGAAGAAAAAAACTCCAACCCGCGACTTAAAACGCCTCTGCTGACACACCGCTCGAGCGGACCTAGGACCGCTCGAATGGTCCCTGCTGTAGCCATCCCGAAGAAATGAATCATATATGGTTTCGAATTTTAGTTCAAACACCTCAAAACGCATTCAAACAACTCACAATAATTGTTCTCATACGTTACGAAGTATACAATTATCATCATCCATCATTATCATGATCAACTTTTAATTCTTTCACAAATTTAAGCACTTTTCTATATTCCACCAAAAGTCTCATAATAAGTTTTAATTAATCCTCAAAATAAAAAGGGACTGGGTCCCTACACGAGGAGATTGCTTCAGACCGTACAAAACCTTACGTAAGCGGTAAACAAGGTGCTCACTACCTGGCACAACATAACCAGAGGGTTGAGGCATATAGATCTTCTCATGAAGAAAGGCGTTCTTGATATCAAGTTGATATAGTGGCCAAAAAATACTAGAAGCAATGGAGAGAAGAATTCGAACAAAATTAAGATGAGCCACAGGCGAAGAAGTCTACAAATAATCAACACCATATATCTGATTATAACCTTTGGCCACCAAACGAGCCTTAAGGCACTTAATAGAGCTATTAGGAAGATATTTGACGGTATATACTCAGCGATTTCTCAAGAGGAAGAAGGGTAAGCTCCCAAGTTTGATTGTTATAAAGAGCACTCATCTCCTCATTCATAGCGTGCTTCCAACAAGATAAAGATAGAGCTTTCGCATAGAAGGTAGGAACAAAAACAACAGACAAGGTACTAGTAAAGGGTTGAAGACAAGAAGAGACACGATCATATGAAATAATTTGAGAAATAGGATGTTGAGTACAACTACGTTTACTTCGGCGCAATGCAATAAATAAGCCATCATCCAGTGGAGAAGAGGAAGATGGAGCAGGAACCCCTGACGGGGAAGATGATGGTGTTGGGCAAGAAGGGACAACATATCTATCTCGAGATCGTTGATACGCCTACGAAAGATGATTAGATGGTACCAACTCAAGGAAAGGAAGATGTAAGGGTAAAGTAGGAGAAGTCGGCTCCCTCTCACGACAGTAGATAAGGTGGGACTATAACACTTTGCCTATGGAAGTAAAAAAGAGAGTTGACTCGACAAAGGTAACATCAACGCTGACAAAATATCGACAAAATTTAGGAAAATAACATCTATACCCCTTTTGAGTATGGCAAGACCTAAGAAAAACATATTTACGGGGCCGAGGAGAAAGTTTATCCAGACTGGGATTGAGAACATGAACAAAGGCAATACAACCAAACACCCGAGGAGTGAGGGAAAATGGTGAAGAATCAGGATATAACAAGAAAAATGAAGACTTCTGGTTAAGAACAACAAAAGGCATACGGTTAATGAGATGACAAGAAGTAAGAACAGCATCATTCCTAAAATGTCTAGGTACCTGCGTGTGAAATAGTAAGGTACGTGCAACATTTAATAAGTGACGATGCATACGCTCGACCACACCATTCTACTAAGATGTATGAACACAACTAGTTTAATGAATGATACCCCAATCAACACAAACAGTCAACAGCCAATTGCATGTATTCTAAGCCATTATCAGATCTTAAAACTTTGATACGCTTGCCAAACTGGGTAACAATTTCATTATAAGACATAGAGAGCACATAAAGTAATTCAAATCGTTACTTCATCAAAAAAAGCCGAGCCATGCGAGAAAAACCATTAATAAAGATAATGAAATAGAAGTATCCATTAACAATAGAAGTTTGGGAAGGACCCCAAATATTTGTATGGACAAGATCAAAAGACTCATACTTACGAGTTACAACCATGACTACTAAGAAAAGAACTACGGTGATCCTTGCCTAATTGACAAAACTTCACACTCAAAACTAGACATAGGACTTAAAAGACGGTATAACAAACTTCATCTTAGCCAAAGACGGATGATCCATGCGGAGATGCCATTGAAGGGCAAAAACAAACGCGCTCAAGGTAGGGGGAGGAGTACTAAGTTGGCGATAAGTATGCAAAACATACAGGTCATCTTTCTAATGCCCAAAACTAATCATTTTCTTGGTCTAGAGGTCCTAAAAAACACAAGAAAGAAAAAAACGTTATAGAACAATGTTAAGCTTTAGTTGGTTAAATCACAAAGTGCAACTTGAACGAGAAATTAGGAACATAAAGATTCGAGGGTAAGGAAAGGGACAAAGTGGGATGAAGCACACCCCTTCTATGAACTGGACGAGATAAACCATTAGTTAAGACAATATGATGATTGGTGGCAGCTAAACTAGAACAAAAGATGGATTACTGGACATGTTTGAACTGGCGCCGTAATCGAGAACCCATGATGGAGGCGAAGTGGTCGCACTGCCAGCAGATACAATATTACCTGAGTTTGCTAAAGTAGCAATGGAAGCGACATGATAAGAAGAGTGTAATATCTGAATAAGCTCACTCAATTGAGTAGTTAGTGCATCATGAGAACTAGCTGGAGAAGCCACCTGACTAGGATGTGCTAAAGAGATGGGGGGTTGGGTATGTGAACGGCCACTAGTAACTTGATTAGCATGGCTAGGCTTACCATACTTGCGCTAACAGTATGGCTCTATATGATTAGTACCACAATGATTGCACCTCTGATTAGTACTGCCACTAGAACGACCACCACCATGTGAGCTATCACGGGAACCACGATCTCCACAGCCACTGCAAATAGTGCCATGATTACCATATGTTAAACGAAAGCAAAAGGCTTGGAACTAACTGGGGATAGGGATGGAAATTTTCTTTGCTCCATCCCCGCACGTCCTCGTTCTGTTATATACAGATTTTTTTTGCTTCCGATAACAAATAGGGCGAGGATAATATTTGCTTCTCTCGCCTTATTTTTTCCCGTCCCACCCCCATTACATAAAATAAATATTTTAAAAATCTAAATATGTATAAAATTTATTTTTAAAAAATATAATAGGTTTAAAACATAAAAATATTTTATTTATCTTTTATTTTTTATTTCTATTTCTTATATTATGTATTTTTAGTTCTATTGATTCATTAACTACTATTTTTTTATTTATTATATTATCTATAAAATTTAATAGTATTATTCGCTTAAAACTTAGAAATTATCCACAAAGTATCCCTGCTCCTGCCCCGCCCTCTGCTACTTCCCCAATACTTTCCTGTGCCCGATCAAATAACGAATGTGGATGGGAGACTGCACCCACCCCGTGCCCCGCCCATTGCCATTCTTAGCTGGGGATGGGCTGGGTACAACTATTGATTGTCCTAGTGAAGAATGTAGTAGCCTAGAATAGGCATTAACAGAAATAGGTTATGTCTTACTAGTAGGAATTCGAGATTTGAATCCTCGTAGGTCAGGGTCGAAACCAGAAAGAAGAGAGACAACCATAAGTTCCTCCCAATGACATCGATGCTACACTAAATCAGTGGCGATGTTGCAACAATTGATCCCAACGGCTCTTTGAATTGCTATAATATTCAGGTAGAGGCTTATTTGATTGCTTAGTAATGAAAATTTGCTCATAAAGCTCATAGATCCGGGACACGTTACTTTGGTTAGAGAAAGAGTTTGCAAGGGAATCCTAAATTTTCTCTGACTTACCATAAAATTCCACTGTAGTGGCAATATGGGCCTCCAAACTGTGTCACAGCCAATCCATAACCACTGAATTCATACTTTTTCAATCCGCAAGTTTAGAATCTCCTTGGGCAGGAGGAAGATTAGTAATATAACTTAACCGTCTTCCCTCTAAGAAAAATTCTAAATGCATGCGCCTAACCCAAATAATTCAGCCCATTTAAGCGCAGATCGACAACTCATCATCTTTAAGAAGTACAGATTTATCCTTGGCCAAGGCAAAGAAACCCAACAAATAATATGAGAGAATAAAAGGCTTGAGCTAGTTCCTTGTGAACCCAGACTTCACATACGAACCAACAATGCATGTGAACCAGGACCAAATAGAATAAAAAAACTAGAGTTCAAATCAAATGGACTAAGAACCAACTTTCAATTAAATCTAATCAAAAGCACACCAAATCAAAACAGACTGCGAACCAAATCGTGTGAACTAAGGTGGCAGATCGCGAATCGAATGGAGTTGAATCAAAAGACTTCGGCCTCAATCAACAAAAGGGTTTGGATTCGATCGCGACTCGAGTGAAGTTGAATCAAAAGGGCTGCGGCTTCAATTGCGAACTCAGAGATAAAGGTGTCGTGTGTCGTGCGTCGTGCGTCGTGCAAAATCATGTTGTGAACTAGCAAGGATTCGATTGACGCTCTGAACAACAATCAACCACCAAATTAGCATCAAATCATGCTCGAACGATTAGTTTTGAGACCAATCGTATGGGTTTGAAGCATGAAAAACATCAATTGGGGCTCCGAATTTGAGAGGCTTCGAAATTAGGAATTAGGCTTCAGGTGGCTTCAAAAAAATTATACAGAAATCACCATAATAAAGAAGAGATCAAGACGAGTCTAGAGGTGTAAGCGGCGAACTCCGGCAACCGCACAACATGACGTCAGCACCAAGATGCTGATCTCAGCAATTCTGGTGGTCTTGTATCAACTTCTCGATGATCCAATGTAGTATTAGGTTAAGATCGAAGGCTTTGATAACAAGTAAAACTACAATGAATTCAAAACTTAGAGTTTTGAGAGAAAGAGAAGAGAGGAGAAAAGAGAGAAAGAAATAGGGTTTAGGAACTTAATAAGCCCATTTCACTTCACCTTTATTTACATTAAATCAACTACTACGTAATTCAAAAAATACTTTTAAGATTGTGGGATAAAATAAAACTAATATGCTAACAAAGCCATTTGTAGGAAAATCAGCATTAAAGTAAAATATTGTAGTTAGTCACTGTACCAAAATACTGTAGTGAGTCAACTTAGTAGTCAATCAGGACATGACGAGTCAACTCAATTTGAACTCAATTCCAAACAGCTCAGGTTAGTAGATCCACAAGAAGAATCAGATTTCAAACAAAACTGAACAAAAATCGAACCAACTTGATCTTGAATACCACAGTCGACCTAAATACAACTCAGATCAAACACGGATTGAATGAAATTAGATTCTCGAACCAGATCAAGATCAAATCAAACTGAATCTTTGCACGGCCTGAAGTTTACGGCTTCGATCTTATCAAACACTTGCAATCGATCTCTTTCAAGCACAAATTGGAACTTTTAGAGTTCAATTAGGGTTAAACTGAACCAGACCCGAAATCAAAATGATGATTCGCGCAACTTCCAAACTTGAATTGAAAAGCAAAGGTTTGAATTGAACTCAAAAATGGACTTGATTCAAGTCGTAACTCTTGAAGACTCTAGATCTGTAATTGCGAAGTGTGGAAAAAGACATTCATTAGAGGATCGAGGTCGAAATGGTCCAAACGAAGCTTGAACAGAATAGATCGAGAAGTTCAAGCTAGATTCGGCTATAATTGAAGCCTCAAGGAAGTTCATAAACAACAATCATCTCTCATTTCGCATGAGTCAAGTTCAAAACCGACATAAGTCGTCAAGAAAAGACTGCAATCTACTTCACAAAGACTAGATTACGAGATTAAGGTTAGCATTTTGGGCCGATCTAACAAAATTGCACCTAATCAAAACTCGAATCGATTGAGGATTTGCAACAATGGAGGTTGCAATTCAACCAGAACACTCTTTGGAAAAAGTTGCAACTCAAAATTAGGGTTTCAGCAAATCTTTGATGACTCTAGGGTTTTGACGAGTGTGCTGGCAAGATCCGACTAGGGTTCCAGCAAGATCCAACCAAATTAAGTAAGGTCCGGTGAAAATATAACCCCAAATTTGTGCTCTAATACCAAATGATGCAATTAAATCTAAGAAATGATGTATTAGAGAGAAAATTCCCAAATTGGGATATAAGAGCATAAGTTCACAAATTTAGATTCTCAAAATGTCAAATACTATCAATTGGCACTCCTACTGCCTATTTATAGAGATAGGCATCCCACATGCCAGCAAAATAAATCCAAGACACTAAAAATGACTTCACTGAAAAACCCTCTTATATCTTCCAAGTAGAAAAAGGGTGGTAACGACGATTTTGATATTCCATAAGTGGAGATTGGAAGGTGCCGTGGATTGCTAATGCAGATGTCATGGTAGTATACACCGAGGTTGTGCCATTATCACAATGTTGAGTTTTATAAAGTATATTGCTATCTTTTAAACAGACAATGAAAGTCAAGATTCCTTGTAGCTCTATATTACATTACTTGAATATGTTTTTCAACATCAGGCTACCTACAAGGGGACTGTAACTAGCCTCAGCACCCATCCCAGTACCCTCTCCCTTCATTATTAATCCTTTGTTGGTTGTGCCTTAGGTAGTGTATGAGATATAATTTCAATTTTCTGTGAAACATCACTAGTATACATGTAATGATGTGTCTGTATGGGTGCATGCTTTTCGGAGCAAGAAATTGGCATACCATTTTTTAATAGATGGTAATTGATATGGTGGTACCTTTTGGTTGATTGGGTGTTGCAGGGGGGCAAGTTTGAAGAGGCTGAAGAGATCTTTGAAACCCTTCTGAATGAGAAGAGTTCACCTTTGAGACCAGACCAGAAAATGTTCCATATGATGATTTATATGTGTAAGAAAGCAGGGTGCTATGTGAAAGCTCGTAAAATATTTGCATTGATGGCCGAGCAAGGAGTGCATAGATCTACAGTTACTTATAATAGCTTAATGTCATTTGAAACAAATTACAAGGAGGTTGCAAATATCTATGACGAGGTAAAAGTGAAGAACTGTCTCTTTATAGTTCTTATATTCCTGGATTGTCTTCTGGTTTAAGATGAATCGCAAGGACATTTAGCTTTGCTTTTCCAAAATTTTCATTAAAGTTTTTTGAATTTTCATCTTTTTTTATATATATTTCCCAATTATGATAGGAAAATTGCAGCTGCGTTGTTTTGGGAGTTATATTTCTTCCCTTTTGACCTTTTTCTTTTGCAAATTTTATTGTCATAAGTTGAAAAATTTAGTATTTGTTGTGATTGGGAATTTCGTGCTGTTCAAATATATGGGTATGAATGTATATTCCTACATTATAAATTATTTATAATCTTCTACTAGTTAAATTAATGGATCGGCCGATTGACAATGATAACAGAATTTTGAAATATAATCATTTGTATAAGTTGTTAGGTGCATAGGCTAACTAGTAAAAGTACTCAAAATGGGGAAATGAAAGAGAAGAATGATCAGAGAAGAGCATGAAATAACATGCCTCATCAATGTTGATTCTTACATTTCTTTTACTGAAAGTAATGAGATGAGCACACTGCCCAAAGCCATTATATCCTTAGTATATAAATAAAACCTTCTTTTGAACAGATGTGATGTCAACTATATGTGGCACAGTCTAAAGCGTGGAATCTTTTGAAAAGGAAAAGTGGTCAATTTGTTCGATCTCCTTGGAATGTTATAAATGCATATGAGTCCTTTTTCTTTTTCAAATTAGATTTCCCGGCCTCTTAGAGTGCCAGACTAGTTCTTGGACGCCTGCAGTCCCTCTGTCAATACATGCATCAGAATCAATTTCCCAGATAAACTGTTGGGGTGGCCCAATTGGAGTGAGTCAAACTCAGGGCCTCTGCTTTTGGGGCTGGTCAACCCCTTTAGGTTGCCTATTATGTTAGATTTATGTCAAGTGTTCCCAATTAATTGTCTTACATAATTTAATCTATTTTCTTGCTTGAGGCTGAAGTTACCAGCAGAAGGTTTTTTAGTAAATAATTGGCTTTATGCTGTATTGAGACGTGTGTCAAGCACGTAGCCACAAGCATACTTTGTGAATTAGAAATCCTTGAATGCTCCTATTTATACAATAAGAATTTTCTATTCCATGCATTGTTTAGTACCCTTTATCATTTAGTTTCCTATTTGTGCAATGCCATCAGATTTTTGAAGTAAATGCTAATTTTAGATGCAAAGAGCTGGTATTGTACCCGATGTCGTGAGTTATGCGTTACTTGTCAATGCTTATGGAAAAGCTAGAAGGGAAGAAGAAGCGTTGGCTGTTTTTGAGGAGATGCTTGATGCTGGTGTCAGGTGTGTAGGTACTTACTCTCATTGTTATGATATAGTGAATACATGGTCATAAAACTTAGAGATTGTGAGATCATAGTGTTCTTTATCTACTTTGATTAGTCGAATTGATGAAAAACAAAAATCCAACGACCTTGCCTAACAATTCTTGTGGGGCCTCTTTAGGGGTTTTTTCAATGTTCTGTGGAATATGAACAATTTGATGCCATTTGCATTCCAATATTAACATGTCTTCTTACATATGCAAGGGTGGAACCACATGCGAAAGGGGAACTGGGATTCCCCGCCCAGGAGATGTATCTTGCCCCACCCCTATATTTGTGTCTTACTTCGGATTTTCCCATCTGAATATTGCATGAATTGATTCAGCTTTCATGTTTTCCTATGAAGAGTTGTTGGGAAATCCTTCTTTTGTTTTATACTCCTTAATTTCTCTATGCTACTTTGGATTCCACGCTCCCTTACAAAAATAACATCCTATCTTTGTGGACTCCAGAGAGGTTTTATATATAATTATCTGCTAGTTATAAACTTTAAACTGTAACATACATACTTGGATATAGGTCAACCACAATCCATATGTGCATGTCTCACTATTTATCTCCACAATTATAAATATGAGGGAATTACATTCAAATTGCATCAGGATCACGATAGGACTCCAGAGAGGTTTTATATATAATTATCCGCTAGTTATAAACTTCAAACTGTAACATACATACTTGGATATAGGTCAACCACAATCCATATGTGCATATCTCGCTATTTATCTCCACAATTATAAATATGAGGGAATTACATTCAAATTGCATCAGGATCCTCTTTGCTTACCTTGTAGAAATCTTACTTGGATCTAAATGTTGCTAAATCGGAAACTAACTGGTCAAACTGGTTGGAGAAAGCTCATTCTGGTTCTAATTTGTAACGAAATTGCTTAGTTTGCCAGGTGCACTCATATATGGGTTGATTGGCTGGAAACTGAGATCCATCTGTATGTGTTAGATGAACAGTCTAGTCTTTTAAAAAGATTTAAAGTTGAGTTCTTATCTTTGTTTGGTGCTCGGTGTCCTTTGCAGGCCAACACAAAAGGCTTATAACATCTTGCTTGATGCATTCGCAATCTCAGGTATGGTGGAGCAAGCTCGAACTGTTTTCAAGAGCATGCGAAGAGACAGGTAATCTTTTGTTTGCTGAATAATGATCACACTCCTGGACTTTTCGTTGAACATGTCCTAAATTAAGGCCTAAGGGTAGAATTACCATTTTCAATCAGTAATTATTTTATTTTTTCTGAACTCTCTCTCTCTCTCTCTCTCTCTCGTAATAT
Source organism: Heliamphora pulchella (assembly GCA_032270985.1). Taxonomy (NCBI): domain Eukaryota; kingdom Viridiplantae; phylum Streptophyta; class Magnoliopsida; order Ericales; family Sarraceniaceae; genus Heliamphora; species Heliamphora pulchella. Next base: position 294 of record JAULJZ010105477.1, on the reverse strand, counting down.
TGTATAAAATCGTAAGAAAGGGCAGGACCTTGAACATGGACGGTACAAAAAAGAAGATGAAAAAGCTATTAAAAGGCTCATATATATATATATATATATATACACATAGACACACATACACACATGGTGTACAAATCTCCCAAACTCTTCAAAAGAAGACAATAAACCAAACCAAACCACACGAGACTAGGCCTTGTATCCCAATCAATTTGGGTCAACTACAAATGAATACATTGCAAAGGGGAAATCGTCTCTAAGTCAAAAAGACTAGGATGCCAACACCGTCCCTACCAA
>JAULJZ010105466.1:0-11739 GCA_032270985.1 Heliamphora pulchella | reverse complement strand
TAAACAAATTTTACTTTTTATATTTTTAAATAAATCTCCTAATTCAATTTTAATTTCTTGAAATTTTTGCAAAATTTTCTTTCTAGTAATATTTCTAAAAAAACTTTGAAATTGAGGCGTAAATGCCTCGTGTATTAAATGTTCAAATTCGGGTTCTTCACTCATTGTAAATGGATGTTCCTTTTGTACTATATAATCAACTACCATATTTTGTGCGCGTGAATGATCATAAGAAAAATTAGCAATGTTGCCAGTTGGACTTCTACCTATTTGCATCTGTGTATTAAAATTAAGAGTTGCATTTTTAAGGTGACTCTTGGAATGTCTATGTAAGTGGCTAGTGCCACCCGATGTGTTACCCGAAAGAAATTTACTACAAATTTTACATTTTGCTTTAACTGTTACGGTGCCATCATAGTTATTTTCAAAAAAAATATTTCAAAAAATTTCCACACGTTCAATGGTTTTTTAGTAGTAGATGCAGCAGCAGCAGCATATGCTGGAGCAGCGAATGATGATGAAACACTTGATGAATTAGGAGTAAGAGGACTAGGATTAGAACCAGTAGGTGGATATACAAAAATATCCTCTTTATCAATAGAAAATGAATTTGGATCCATAGATTAATAATATAAGTTAAAAAATAAATAAAGTAAAATATTATAATTTTTAAATTTTAAAATAAAATTAAAAAGAAGTTAAAACAAAAGTTTAAAGTTAATATTTCTTTTATAATAACACCTACAAATATTTTTAAAATTATTTAGAATTAAGAGAAGTATATAGAAATAAATTTAATAATGTAAAAACTAAATTGTAAAAAATAAATCAAACCAAATTAAAGAACTTTGATCTTTAATCTTGATCTCGATTGATTTGAACTTTGATCTTGACCTTGATCCTTGATCTTGATTCCTTGATTCGCCAACAATTACACTCTTATAGTAGAACTTGAATCGAAATTATCGAATAATCGAATATCAGATAATCAGATCATTAAGACAAGCTAGAGAGATTAGAGAATTTAAGCTTGGTGCGAATTTTTCAATAGAATGAATGCCTATTTATATGCAATTTTTTTTGTTTTTTAAAAAAAAATTGAAAACTAGCCGTTGGGCCGGCCACAACGGTCAAGTTTTTACAACCGTTAGATTAAACTTGAAGCGACCATGGCCGTTTATATTCAAAAACTAGTTGTTTGCAGATGCTTCGGGGCTGGGTCAGGCCAAAAAAGTAGCTGTTGGAAGCATGGGGTGGGCTCGGGCCAAACGGTCTCAGGCCTCGGCCTAGCTTGGCCCGGCCCACGAGCTTGAGGGTGGTCCAGGCCCGTTGCTAGGAATTTCGAGCTTGGGCGGGTTCGGGCCGAAGCAAGCTACTACAGTGCTGAACCTCAGGTTGCCCGCGGGCCGTGGGCCAAAACTACACCCCTACACTGGTGAAACTAAACAACTAATAGTTGGGCTTTCTCCCACACGGTAGATAAAGGAAAATACTTTTGTCATGTCATGGTTTCTACATTCTATGTAGCCATCCATTAGTCTTAGTTTTTTTACTTTCGGATACTACACATAAGATTTAGTCTGTTGCCACTCAGACTTACTCTCAAACTAGCAACGATGCTCAACTCTATAAATTGCGAAAGAAGCTCCGCTGCCTTTCAAGAGATGGTGGAGAAGGAGCTAGTTTATGATTTTCTTATCGGCCTAAATGTTGAGAATGATCCATCAATGTTTAGATTTTAGGCCGAGATTTGTTTCCTACGCTGTGGCAAGCGTATCTTCATCTTCAGCAGGAGGAGAGCAGGTGTCATGATATGGTGAATCTAGTCTGTAGTGTCCTATGTTGACTATCGCATCTCTCTCACGAACAGTCCAGCCTAGTCATTCCAAATCTGGGGAGAAGAGTGGATCAGTATCAGTAGCTCGAGACCAGTTACGCTCTGAGTATTGTGGTAAGCCTCGACATATTATTGACCATTGCTGGAAGATTGTCGTCCTACTTAGGGACGTGGTGGTCCTATACGCTCCGAAACTCATCTTTCTGAGACCTCTATCAGCCCATCTGGTGAGATTGGCCCCTCTCTGATGTTGAGTTAACTACTCTCAGGCGCCTAATGGCCCGTGTTGACATCTCTACTTCTACAACTTCTACTTCCTCTTCCAACTTTGCTCACTCAGGTATTTCTTCTTGTGCACTTAGTATTGTTGCCTCTCATATTTATTGGATCATTGACTCAGGTGCCACTGATCATGTGAATCGCTCTTCCACTTTGTTTTTCTATTATTCTACATGTTCTGGTAAATATAAGGTCCAAATAGCTGATGGATCTTTATCCTCTGTATCTGGCAAAGGTTCCATCAATTGCTCTTCTTCGATTTCTCTCTCGTATGTTCTTTATGTTCCCAATTTTTCTACTAACCTCGTATGTTAGTCGTCTTATAAGTTCATTAAACTGTTCTGTAACTTTTTCCCACTCATTATGTGTTTCAGGAAGTGACGGTAACAACGATTGGCAGTAGTAGTGCACATGGTGGACTGTACTTATTAGATGTTTCGTCTTTCTCTTCTCTTCTAATTTCACCGTTTGGCTTGGCTCTCCATGATGATACCAGCTCCATACTTTTGCAGATACATCAATGGCATCGTCGTTTGGGGTATCCTTCATTTGGGGTTTTAGAGAGACTTTTTCCTTTTTTAGATACCATAGCTAGAAGTACTTTTTTGTGAGGCTTGTGAACTTACAAAGCATAAACGATCTGTTTATCCTTTAATTAATAAACGCAATAAGTTTCCATTTATGATTATCTATTTTGATGTTTGGGACCCTTCACCTATTACTTCTATTTTTGGTTATTGGTGATTTGTGACCTTTATTGACTCTTACTTGTGTCAATTCAATATATTTACTTTGCCCTAAGAGTGATGTTTTTTTTATATTTTCAAAATTTTTGTCAAATGGTGCATACCCAGTTTGATACCAACATCAAGATCTTTCGTACTGATATTGGGATTGAGTATCTTGATAGTGGTTTTTGCGCCTATCTAGAGGCTCATGGTATTATTTTCTATACGAGCTGTGTACGCACTTCTGAACCAAATGGAGTCGCTAAACGCAAAAGTCGTCACCTTGAGGTTGCCCATTCTCTTCTTCGTACTATGTAGGTTCCCAAATCTTTCTGGAGCGAAGCATCCTTACCACTGCCTATCTTATTAATCCGTTGTCTATCTTATTAATCGTCTGTCCTCTAGTGTCCTTTAGTTCAAAACTCCTTTAGAGCTTTTTCTTGAGTCTCCATTCGCCTCTTCTCTTCCACCTTAGATTTTTTGTTGTGCTTACTCTGTTCATGTACCTAAACACTCGGGTGGGAAATTAGATTCTAAGGATATTAAATGTATCTTCATTAGCTACTCTGCCACCCAAAAAAGTTGCAAATGCTATGTTTCTGCCACCCGCAAGGTGTTTGTAAGTGTGAATGTTATTTTTTTGGTAAACAAAGTCATTTTTCCATTCCCTTGAGGCATCTCTTCGAGGGGAGACGTATAGTCTGGAAGAAATGTTGCCGTCGGATACATAGATTCAGCATAATTAGGAGTCTTAAGGAATAGTTTTTCCTAATCTTACGCAAAGAGACCTTATTCATAGTGAGGGGCAGAAGGAAGAGTCGAGCGAGATGGAAACTCAACAAGATGTTGCTAGATTATTAGATAGAATTGATCTGCATACTTAATTCGCGACATCAGAAGGATCAAATTGCTCGTGCGCCCATCTTGCTAGCTGTTATCTCCGTCCTCAGTTTTCGTCTATTCATTGATCCACCTGATAATAAGTCTTTCGTTATTACTTTTGATTTACCTATCGCCCTTCGAAAAGGTGGTAGGACATGTACTCAGCATCTAATTTCAAATTTTGTCTCATGTGACTCCTTCTTAACCCCTTATTGTGCTTTTATCTCTTCTTCGTCCTTTATATTGATCCCGCATAGTTGAAAGCAAGTTATTGCAGATTCTAAGTGGAAAAATGCTTTGATTGAGGAGATGACAGCTCTGAAAAAGAATGATACTTGGGAGTTAGTCTCTTTTCCAGAAGGGAAGAAATTAATTGGGTGCAAATGGATATTTACGGTCAAACACCAAGGCAAATGGCTCAATTGAGTGATTAAAGGCGAAGATGTACACTAAGGGCTCTACCCAAACTTATGATATTGATTATCAGGGGACTTTTGCTCCAGTAGCCAAAATGAATTCAATTCGGGTGTTCTTGTCCTGTGCTACTTATGTGGGTTGGCCTCTCCAACAGTTGAATGTGAAAAATGCATTCCTCCATGGGGATTTAGAGGAAGAGGTGTATATGAATGTATCATCAAGTTTTTCATTCTGTGAAACTAAAAGGAAGGTGTGCAAATTGAAGAAGGCTCTATATGGGCTAGAATAGTCTCCAAGTGCATGGTTTGATAGATTCTTGAAGGTTATGTTAAGATTTGAGTAACGATAGAGTCATGCAGATCATACCGTATTTATCAAGTAAAGTAATAATAAGATCATAGTCCTTATTGTATATGTTAATGGCATAGTTGTGACTGTCAATGGTATAGAGAAGGTGTCCCATCTCAAGGCACGACTAGCTAATGAGTTTGAGATGAAAAATATGGGGGCGTTACGATATTTTCTTAGGATTGAGATGGCTAAATCAGATAATGGCATCTTCATTTCCCAAAGAAAGTATATTCTTGTTCTCTTGGAGGAAACATGCATATTGGATTGTCGACCAGCAAATTCGCCTATTGAGGCTAATCATTGCCTCAGCAGTGGTGATGGACCTATCAATAAGGGTAGATTTCAGAGGCTTATGGGAAGACTATTATGCCTATCTCACACTAGACTTGATATTGCGTATGTTGTGGGGGTTGTCATTTTGTTCATGCATGACCCCCGTAGTGTACATCTTGATGTTGTATACCGTATTTTGAGATATCTAAAGTTTTCTCTTGGGAAAGAACTTCTGTTCTCTAATCACGGTCACCTAAAATTAGAAGCATTTACGAATGCAGACTGGACTAGTTCAGTTGATGATAGAGGGTATACATCGGGTTGTTGTACGTTTGTAGGAGGTAATCTGGTTACTTGGTGAAGTAAAAAGCAAATAGTCGTAGCTAGATCAAGTGCAGAGGCTGAGTAACATTGCATTTGCAAACTTATATGGCTCCAAGTACTATTAAAGGGATTGGGGATTGATGACGAAAAACTTATAAAGCTATATTGTGACAATAAAGCTGCCATCAACAATGCTTATAGCCCAATACAACCTGGCAAAATGAAACATATTGAGATTGACAGGCATTTCATTAAGGATAAACCATACAAGGGTTCAATTTATATGCCATTTGTGAAGTCTGTGGATCAATTAGCAGATATTTTTACTAAATGGCTTAATAGCAGTGTTTCGCCCCATGTGTGCAAGTTGGGCATGAGAAATATCTATATATCAACTTAAGGGGGAGTGTTAAGTTAGGATTATTATTGTACTTTGGTTTTATTACATAAATAATAGTGGTACGAGAGCAAACCCTAATTAGCTTTCTTTTTCACCGCCATAATAATTCTCTCTGTTTTCTCTTCTATTTTTCTACATCTATTGTAATCTTAACAGTTAAAGTGTAAAGAAAGTAGTTTTAGGCCCAGCTTGAAAGATCAGTGAAAAAAAGACGAACGAGACAAGGGTTTGGTGAAAATATCACCAATCTGATCTCTTGAACAAATGTAGAGAGTGATAATCCGTTTTTGCATCAACAAGTTCTGGATGAAGTGATAATCAACCTCAATATATTTGGTCTGCTCATGAAAGACTGAATTATTTACAATAAAAATTGCGGCCTGGTTATGACAAAACATTTGCATTGGGGCAGGAGAAGTAAACCCAAAATCAACTAGAAGAGAATGGACCCACAACATCTCAGAGGTAGTATAAACCTTAGCACGATACTCATTCTCAGCACTCAAGCGAGCAACCGCAGACTGTTTTTTACTCTGCTAGGTGGTTAGATTTCCACCAATGAAAGTACAGTATCCCGATGTCGACCGCCGATCAGAACGACTACCAGCCCAATCAACATTACTAAAGCCATCAATAGATAAAGTGGCGGCGGCGGGCTAATATAATAGGCCGCAACCAGGAGCACGTTTCAAATACCGTAACATACGATAAATAGTATCATAATGAGGCTAGCGAGAAGAATGCATAAATTGACTAACCACCCCAATAGCATACGTAATGTCGGGGCGAGTTACCGTATGATAAATGAGTTTACCAACGAAGCGACGATAACGACCAACATCAGAAAAGAGAGCTCTAGACTCAGCATCAAATTTGACGGTGAAATCCATAGGAGTATCAACCGGACGAGCACCAAGAAAGTCAGTCTCAGAAAGAAAGTCAAGAACATACTTGCGTTGGGATAAAGAGATGTAGCAAGAGGAACGAGCAATCTCAATGCCAAAAAAGTAATGAAGTAGGCCTAAGTCATTGGTATGAAATTGTTGAGCCAAATACCGTTTCAATGCGACAATACCAGCCGAGTCATCACCGGAAATAATAATGTCGTCAACATAAACGATCAACACAATAGTACTAGTCGAAGAATGATGAACAAATACGGAGTGATCGGATGAAAATCGCCGGAAACCATACTCAAGGACAACAGAACTGAAGCGGTCAAACCAAGCAGGGGAATATTACTTCAGACCATAGAGAGCCTTGCATAAACGACAAACAAGATTTTCACTGTCAGGCACAACATATCTAGGTGGTTAAGCCATATAGACTTCTTCCTACAGATCACCGTGAAGAAATGCATTCTTAATATCAAGTTGATATAAAGGTCAAGAACGATTAACAGCAACGGAGAGGAGAATACGAATAGATTTAAGGCGAGCCACTAGTAAAAATGTCTCCAAATAATCAACTCTATAAGTTTGAGTGTAGTTTTTGGCCACGAGGTGAGCCTTAAGGCGTTAAATAGACCCATCAAGAATATATTTAATGGAATATACCCAACGACAACCAACAATTTCTTTGCCTAGAGGAAGGGAAGTAAGCTCCCTAAGTGTGATTCTGATGAAGGGCACTCATTTCCTCATCCATAGCTTGCTTCCAGCTAGATACAGATAGAACCTGCTTATGAGACGTAGGAAGTGAAACAACAGACAAAGCAGTAGCAAAGGAAAGAAAGCAAGAAGAGACACGAGTATAGCAAGCATACTGAGTAATAGAGTGTTGAGTACAAGTACGTTTACCTCGACGTAATGCAATGGGTAGGTCATCATCACGAGATGAACGAAGCAAAGCAGGAGCCTCCGACGGAGAAGATGCTGGGGTCGGGCCAAAAGAAACAATGGGCCGATCGCGAGAGCACTGATATACCTACAGGGGGCAAGACGAGGGCAACAACATAGGAAGAGGTAAAGTCGGAGACTCCCCCTCACGGCAAGAAAAGGAGGTCAGGGGATAACGTTTGACCAGAAGAAGAAAAAAAGGAAGTAAACTCAAAGAAAGGGACATCAGCACTGATAAAGTAGGGACGACACTCGAGATGATAACACCTATACCCCTTTTGAGTCCTAATGTAACCGAGAAACACACATTTACGGCCACGAGGTGAAAGCTTGTCAAGGTCAGGATTGAGTATATGAACAAAGGCAACACAGCCAAAGACGCGAGGAGTAACAGAGAAAGGAAATTAAGCAGGGTGTGAAAGGGAGAAAGGAGACTTTTGAAGAAGAACAATGGAAGGCATACGATTTATGAGATGACAGGCAATAAGAATAGCGTCACCCCAAAAATGTTTAGGTATATGCATGTGGAAAAGTAAGGAATAGGTAACATCTAGTAACTGACGATGCTTACGTTCAGCAACACCATTTTGCTAAGATGTGTGAGTACAACTAGTTTAATGAATAATACCACAATTATCACAAAAAGAAGTAACAACAGACTGCATGTATTCTAAGGCATTATCATATTGAAGAACTTTAGTACGTTGACCAAATTGTGTAAAAATCTCATTATAAACTCGGATCTATTTTTCATCAAAAAAAGCCAAGTTATATATGAAAAATCATCGACAAAGATAACAAAATACGAATAGCCTTTAACTATAGGAGTTCGAGAAGGACCCCAAATGTGCATGTAGACTACATTAAAGACTTAGACGCACGATTATGACGACTACGAAGAAACGAACTATGGTGATGCTTGCCAAACTGACAAGCATCACATTCTAAACTAGACACGGAAGGCAACGACGGAATAACTAACTTCAATTTGTCCAAAAATGGATGACCAAGGCAAAAATGCCAATGAAGTGGAGAAACAGAGGCACTCAATGCAAACGCAGGGAAGCGAGACCGTGGTGCAGTATCCAAGTAGTATAGGCCATCTTTCTCATATCCCGAACCAATCACTTTTGAGTTTGGAGGTCCTAAAACAAACAGGAAGAAGGCGAAAAGGTTATAGAACAATTCAAGGTTTTAGTTAATTGACTCACATATAGCAAATTAAATGAAAAATCTGGAACAAAAAGACTCGAAGATAAAGACAAAGATGAGGTAGGATGAAGTACACCCCGCCCATGAACTGGACGAGACGAGCCATCAACTAAGACAATATAATGGTAAGTACGAGTCAAATTAGAAAACAAGGAGGAATTACTAGACATATGAGAGGTGGCACCAGAATCTATGACCCAGGTTAGAGAAAAAATAGCAGGCTCATGCAATGGTGAGTTTGCTAAAGTAGCAGTAGAAGTGGAAGGATAAGCAATGCGTAAAGTCTGAATCAACTCACTAAGCTGGTTGGTATGTCATGAGAACCAGATGAAGGTGCGTCTTGATTGCTGGATGATATAGGTGGCGGAAACTAGAGAGTCCCTTCAATTACATGATGAGCAGAATTTGGCTTGCCATATTTTTTCAAACAATTGGTCCAGTATGATTGGTGCCACCACAATAATCACATTTTCAGTCACCCCGATTACCGGATCGACCACCCCTACGTGAGCCACCCCGAAAAGACTGACCACCACGACTACTATGACTGTTACTACAACCGCAACCAGTGGAGACTAGAGCGGAAACTTCATAAATAGGAAGAGAAGATCGCGAAACAGCAGATGAGTGGCCTAAAGACGAACGTAAGAGCCGAGAATATGCATTAGCAGCAGTAGGTAAAGTCTCGCTGGCCAAAATTTGATCTTTGATTCCCCGCAAGTCGGTATCAAAACCGGAAAGAAGAGAAGCAACCATAAAATCCTCTCAATGGTGTCTCTGTTGTACCAAACTTGTGGTGTGAGGATGATGTTGCAATAGTTGATCCCACAAACTCTTTAGATTGCTATAATATTCAGCTAAAGGCTTACTAGACTGTTTAGTGTTGAAAATTTGCTCCTAAAGTTCATATACGCAATAAACATTACTTTGGGTAGAGAAAGAATCAGCAAGAAATTCCCAAATCTTTTTCGACGTATCACAGAACTCGGCAGCAGTGGCAATATGGGGCTCCAAACTATGCCACAACCAACTCATAACCATTGAGTCTGTACTTTTCCAATCTATGAGTTTAGAGTCACCAGTTGTCGGAGGAAGATCGGTAATATAGCTCAACCGTCTCTTCCCTTTAAGAAAAACTTTATATGCATGTGCCTAAACCAAACAATTCATTCCATTTAAACGCTTAGATGTAACACAGCTGGGCAAGTCATCGTCTTTGTGATCAAAGGGTTTTCTCTCAGCCATAGTGAAGAGCAACAAACAAATATGAAGCCAAATATGAATCCAAAGAATACTGGGAAGCAATGACAAGAACCAAACAGTAAGCCAAATAGAGCAGACCCAAACAGAGAAGAGTTGAAGAAAATTATTACCACGAATCAAGCCAAACCCGACTGACACACAACCAGAGCAAGCTGAAATCATGTCGCCGACTGAGATCAATCACGAATCGGTAGAACACAATATCGATCGTCGATATCGATCGTGCGTCGCAACAAGCAAACTAAATCAGTTGCGGACCAAAGATCGCGACCAAAAAATCGGAGCAATGCAAGCCGAATCAACAACCAACAACCCAAATTGGTCAAAGAGCACAATATCGATCGTGCGTCGCGACGAGCAACAATCGCAACTAAAGATCTCACGTGCGAACCAGATTGGGAGTAAATCAACTACCGACTGAGAGAGACGACAAGGGATGATCGAAAGATGTGAACACCATCAAATCAAACACAGATCTGAGCAATACAAGCACAGTTGGCATTGAGAGAGTAGATCTGAACCATCGAAAATCATGGAGCATGGTGCAAGAAGATCTGGCGGCTAGGGTTTTTGACGGCTAGGGTTTTCGAAAAAAAAAGCTCGAACTAGGTATCAAACAAGGTAAAAAAAACTCTGTAAAATCTCTATAATCACCACAAGGCTAAGACTAAGCCGTCCATGAGTCGCCGACCATCGGCGTCCATACCACAGGCGGCGTCACGTTGACATCATCGTACGGTAGATGATGTCAGCACACCGTTTCTACCTCACTGCTCGTTTCAAAATAATAAGGATGGTTCTAGAGTTGGATCGATGCTCTGATACCAAGTTAAAGTGTAAATAAAGTAGTTTTAGGGTTTTTGGGTAAAGAGAAGAGAAGAGAGAAGATTAGGAGAGAAAATTAGGATTTAGGAACTTAATTAGTCCCCTTTTCCTAACATCTATTTATATAAAATAAATATACGATACAATGACAAAAATACCCTTAATATAGAAAATAAAGACTAACATATTATTATATATCTGTATATATTTATGTATTTGTTGTCGTGTCCCACCATGTCGGGTGCTATATTTTTGCAAAACGGTGTCTGTGTCTGTGTTTCATCGGCATCAATAGCTTTTGGACGCGTAGTTGTATGTTTACTGTACAAATACCATATTTTTCATGGATGATCTGCATTTTTGTTTCCTGTTGAATGGGTAAATATCGTTTTCCTCAAAACTTTTCAATTTCAGAATTCAGGTCAAATTGTTCCATTAGATGAGATCATCCTTTTGAAGGAGAAATATCGCTTCCGTGTTCTATTGGATGAGAGCAACTCGTTTGGAGTTCTTGGCAGTTCCGGAAGAGGTCTCACAGAACATTACAGGGTTCCGGTATGTTCAGAATATATATATATATATATATATATCATTTTTATTTAGTCATCAACTCTCCATGTGGTTTATGGTACTATTTGCATTGCAGGTTGAGAAGATAGATATCATAACTGCTGCCGTGGGACATGCATTAGCCACAGAAGGAGGATTCTGCACGGGAAGCAGTAGAGTCGTTGATCACCAAGTATGGAAGTAGTTAACTAGAGCTACTACCACTGGAAAAAAGGAACTTAGTGCTGAAAGAAAACTTCTGTTCAGAATTCCTTATGAGATCATTATATTGTTGTTTATATTAATCCTCAACTTTTCGAGCTTTCTACTTGTAATTCCTGATAGATTTTACATTTTGCAGCGTCTGAGCGGTTCTGGTTTTGTTTTTTCTGCTTCCTTGCCCCCATATCTGGCATGTGCTGCTATTACTGCTATTGATATTCTGGAGAAAAATGCTGTTCTTATTACAAAACTGAAAGAAAATATTTCTGTGCTATGCAAAGGTTTGTTTTAATTTCAACAGTTTGAGTGCTCTTTGAACCTACATTCAATTGCTTGGTT